>JAZAYU010001579.1:0-24145 GCA_038501625.1 Corbicula japonica | reverse complement strand
CAGTGAGAACTATAAATAACAAATACAAGAGCCGTCAGAGACGGGTTATGCTCCCCAACGCCGCTTTGTCACAAATACTTTTTTGTTAGAACAGGAAGAATTTGTAAGAAAGATATTGTATTTGAAAGTTTCCTTTACGATTCAAACAGAAAGCATTTTACAATATTGTACAAAAATAAGACAAAAAAAATGAGAAATTTCAAAGGGCACTAACTCAAAAATGAATAAAGCAAGAGTTATGGTTCTTGTGCATTGCACTGCTCTGCATTGAGATCATTCTACTTATGAAGTTTCAAGTTCAGAAACTTTTATACTTTGTGAGATATGCACCAGATAAAACTAAGTAAGAGAAATTTCAAAGGGAAATAAATAAAAAATCAATAAAGCAAGATTTATGGTTCTTGTGCACTGCACTGCGCCTCATTGAGATCTATCTACTTATGAAATTTCAACTTCCTAACTCTTATACTTTGTGAGATATGCCCCGGACAAAAAGTAAGTATGGTAAATTTCAAAGGGCATTAACTCTATAATGAATAAAGCAAGAGTTATGGTTCTTGTGTGCTGCACCGCTCCTCAACGAATTCATTCTACTTATGAAGTTTCAAGTTCATAACTCTTATACTTTGTGTGATATGCCCTGAACAAAAAATAAGTAAGAGAAATTTCAAAGGGCAATAAATCAAAAATCAATAAAAGCAAGAGTTATGGTTCTTATGCACTGCACTGCTCATCATTGAGATCTATCTACTTATGAAGTTTCAACTTCATAACTCTTATACTTTGTGAGATATGCCCCGGACAAAAAGTAAGTATGAAAAATTTCAAAGGGCAATAACTCAAAAATGAATAAAGCAAGAGTTATGGTTCTTGTGCACTGCACTGCTCCTCCCTGAGATCTATCTAGTTATGAAGGTTCAACTTCATAACTCTTATACTTTGTGAGATATGCCCCAGACAAAAAGTAAGTATGAGAAATTTGAAAGGGCAATAACTCAAAAATGAATAAAGCAAGAGTTATGGTTCTTATGCACTGCACTGCTCCTCATTGAGATCTATCTACTTATGAAGTTTCAACTTCATAACTCTTATACTTTGTGAAATATGCCCCGGACAAAAAGTAAGTATGAGAAATTTCAAAGGGCAATAACTCAAAAATGAATAAAGCAAGAGTTATGGTTCTTGTGCACTGCACTGCTCCTCATTGAGATCTATCTACTTATGAAGTTTCAACTTCATAACTCTTATACTTTGTGAGATATGCCCCGGACAAAAAGTAAGTATGAGAAATTTCAAAGGGCAATAACTCAAAAATGAATAAAGCAAGAGTTATGGTTCTTGTGCACTGCACTGCTCCTCATTGAGATCTATCTACTTATGAAGTTTCAACTTCATAACTCTTAGACTTTGGGAGATATGCCCCGGACAAAAAGTAAGTATGAGAAATTTCAAAGGGCAATAACTCAAAAATGAATAAAGCAAGAGTTATAGTTCTTGTGCACTGCACTGCTCCTCAACGAGATCTAACTACCTATGAAGTTTAGTCTTGATACCTCTCATAGTTTTTGTGTAATTGTCCGGACAATATTATGACGGACGGACGGACGAACGGACGAACGGGACGGACGGACGGACAAAGCGACAACTATATGCTCCCCCGAATTTCGGGGGGAGCATAAAAACCCACCCACCTGCCCCATTTTTTCCCAACATTTTGGATGAGAAAATTAATTTTCTATTGCCTAATATTGTAAAATTCTTATGAAATAAGGCACAGTTTAAAGGTGCTTGGTCAGGTATTAGGATGAAAATATTAAGTGCTTTCAAATATCAAAATTTATCACATAAACTATACAAGAACTGAAAACAAAAATTTGATACTGATCTGCATTCTCAGTTTTATAATCTTGAGGCCTGGGCCCAAGATCATAAAACTAAGTTTTGAGATCAGTCTCAAATCTCAAGGATCTGATTGGCTGCAATGGTGACTGGTCGCCATTTCAGCCAATCAGATCATATTGAGATTTGAGAATGATCTCCAGATTTTGTTTTATGATCTTGGGCACTGGCCCTAAGTTATTAAATTAGAAATGGAGACCAGTGTACAATCTCAAAGCTGCTGGTTGGAAGAAATTAAGTCCTGTCTTCCAACAGTGATACTGTATGGCAGATTATTTTCTCAGGGTTAAAATTTGTGATTCACGCCAGAAATATGTTTGCATTGTTTGAAAATTTGCATCATTGGAAAGGCAGATTTTACCCAAGAAGTTTTGCAAATCGACAAACAATCATTGGGTCGTAAAATGTTGCATAAATTAAACCCCCACAAGTATTACCAGCTGTAAACTATTAAAGTGAACTTCCTACTGCCTGCAAAACCTGCGATTTTTGACATAATTAAGGAATCCCTTCCATTTAACCCCGATATGCCATGGCTTTTATTTCATGAGTGAACAGTGTAGATCCCAGATCAGTATGTACATCAGCAGTCTATGTTCTACACTGTTCACCTTAATATTTGCTAGCTTATTTCTTGCCAAAAAGTGAATGGTGTAGATCTAGTGCCCAAGGTTATAAAACTGAGCATGGAAACCAGTCTCAAATCTCAAGCATCTGATTGGCTGAAATGGCGACTGGTCGCCATTTCAGCCAATCAGATGCTTGAGATTTGAGACTGGTTTCCACACTCAGCTTTATAACCTTCAGCCTAGATCAGACTGCACATGCTGATCTGCTACACAGGTCACGTATGAGATTATTGCCATATCCATGGAGTAAAAGGTTAATGGTTGAGCAAATGCATACATGTAATCAAAATGTAATTTGATCACTTTGTCAAAGTAATTGTAATTTAATCAAATGCATTTGAAAAATAGAGTAATTGTAATGTAATTTCAGCAAAGTCATTGTAATAATAATTTAAGAAGTACATTTTCCAAAGTAATAGCCCAAGGTCCAACTTAATGCCTTTGATTAATCATTCAAATATAATAAATAAATACTAAAACGTACCAAATCCCATGTCAAACATTCTATCAGCCTCATCATAAACAAGGTAGGTAACTCTTTTCAAGTTTGTTGCCTTTTTCTTCACTAGATCTATTAACCGACCCTGAAACATGGGATCACTGTTTTATTAAACTGTAAAAAAATTTCAATTTATGTGAGCGGATAATTCGAGGTTGATGGTAGACCATATTAACTGATTTTTAATAAATACAAATGTTTATGATTTTGACATTTTAGTTGATACTGTATTCGCAAACTTACAATTATTACAACTTTTATTTTCTCATAAATAATTAGTTTCAACTTATTTATTTTACATCAATTGTGAAACAAGTTATTCCAACATATATTAATCACGCTCGATGACTTCTTCTTCCTGGGTTGCAAACCATTACTCCCGCCGAATGTGGATTTGAGAAACTACAGATGAAACTCATCACTGGTGGGATTCGAACCCGCAGTCTCCGGATTTGGAGTCCAAGGCTCTACCCCTAGACCACTGTTCTTCCAATAATTTTAAAACTAATTGATTACTTAATTCCAAATTTTGACTTTAAACGGGTTAATTTTTTTATGAAATGCATTATACAGATGTTGTCTGCCTAATTTAATGACAATATTTCGAAGATTGACATTAACTTTTCAAATACACTTTTCCTCAGTGATGTGCCCCAAAATAAATTGACATTCAAATTATGAAGAATTAGGATGACAAATTCCTAATTAATAACATTTTGAACAACACAAGGTATGGTAAACAGTATTGACAAGAATATATTTTTTCCAACAATGCACAAACTATACACTGGCTGGGAAAGCACTTACTGGTGTGGCCACTATAATCTCCGCCCCCTCCTGACACGCTTTCTGCTGTTCCCACATACTCCCTCCACCATAGGCACACACTGTGTTTATGTTGTAAACTTTGCCAAACCTCTTACATTCATGGTAAATCTGAAATATACAACTAATGGTTGCCATGGATTTTCATATATAGTGGTAAGCATTACTTATCCAGATCAGACTACATAGATTGCTTCAAAAATTTTAACATATATAAAACTAGATTCTAAACTTAGTAAATAACTTGCTGAGTATAAACAGTGTTATGTTGATAAATGCAATTATTAAAAAGGCAGGTTTCAGGCCTCCTAGCAGGCCTGAACAAAAACAAAGGTTTTTATAAAGGCTCCAATCTATGGAAATAAAGGCCTTTTAGAGTAAAATATTAATAAATAAAGAGTAAATAAAGGCAGTTTATGTCAAATTTCTTGTCGACAAAAACCTAATATATTTGGTTATTTATGAAAAAGAAGTTGATTTATATAAGACAACCCACACCATTTAAAGAAAAGTAACAGAAATAGGCATAATTGATAATAGTTTCATACTGTCTGAATTAAACATAATGACTGATACACAAGCAGTATCTTAATAACAACACTTAAAGGGTGAAGTAATAGTATACAGTATTGCAAGTATTACTTGCATGAAATGTGAACAGCAAGTTGTCTGCACAAAAATATAGGTTTTGAGTAAAAATTACAGGCTATTTGGCCATTCTAAAGGTTTTTCCAGATAATTAAAAGGTTTTTAAAGGTTTTAACAGTTTCCCTAGGAGGCCTGAGGTTTAAACCTTTACTCCACATAAAAATGATATGGCTTTAACCACATGGTCATACATACTAGATACAGATCTGCCAGCACATAACTGCAATCTGATCAGATCTGATTCTACACTGTTTGTTAATTGATCAGAAATAACCTACAAGTAATGAATCTGAAAGCGAACATTTTAGATCCTGATCAGAAGGCAATGGATGTTTGGGTTGATCCGGATCTACACTGTTGCCAATATGATAAGGCTTTTCTATGGAGGAATGGTTTAACTCTTTCCTCCATAGACACACCTTCATTGAGAGGAGAACATTTTAGATCCAGATCAGCCGGCTCATCCCTGCCATCTGATCAGGATCTAAACTGTTCGCTTTTTGATTCATTAGGTTATTTCTTACCAGAATGCAACCAGTGTAGATCCTAATCAGATGGCACAGATGTGCCAGCTGATCTGGATCTACACTGGTCGCACATACATAACAAGAGCCGTCAGTGACGGGTTATGCTCCCCGACGCTGCTTTGTCACAAATATTTTTTTATTAGTACAGGAACAACTTGTAAGAAAGCAATTGCATTTGAAAGTTTTCTTTAGAATTAAAAGAGAAAGCATTGTACAGTATTTGAAAAAATTATAAAAGGGATATCTTTTTCAAATATGTTTGTTTGTTTGTTTGGGGTTTAATGCTCGCTTACAGGCGGACAGTTCACCTAACCATCGTTCCAGGGTTTGTTTGTTTGTTTGGGGTTTAACGCCCGTTTTCAACAGTATTTCAGTCATTTACAGGCAGGCAGTTCACCTAACCATCGTTCCTAGGAAGTAACAGTACTTAACACCAATGTCCGTAAGCAACTGCCTGCTTTCTCAATCGTAAGATTTTGTTCTGGGGTAGTAGCAGTACTGGGTATAAAGCAAGAGTTATGATGCACTGCACTGCTCCTCACTGAGATCATTCTACTCATGAAGTTTCAAGTTCATAACTCTTATACTTTGTGAGATATTCCCCAGACAAAAAATAAGTATCAGAAATTTCAAAGGGCACTAACTCAAAAATGAATAAAGCAAGAGTTATGGCTCTTGTGCGATGCACCGGTCCTCATTGAGATCATTATACTTATGAAGTTTGAAGTTCATAACCCTAATACTTCGTGAGATATGCCCCGGACAAAAAATAAGTATGAGAAATTTCAAAGGGCATTAACTCAAAAATGAATAAAGCAAGAGTTATGGCTCTTGTGCGCTGCACCGGTCCTCATTGAGATCATTATACTTATGAAGTTTGAAGTTCATAACCCTAATACTTTGTGTGATATGCCCTGGACAAAAAATAAGTAAGAGAAATTTCAAAGGGCAATAAATCAAAAATCAATAAAGCAAGAGTTATGGTTCTTTTGCAATGCACTGCTCCTCATTGAGATCTATCTACTTATGAAGTTTCAACTTCATAACTCTTATACTTTGTGAAATAAGCCCTGGACAAAAAGTAAGTATGAGAAATTTCAAAGGGCAATAACTCAAAAATGAATAAAGCAAGAGTTATGGTTCTTGTGCACTGCACTGTTCCTCCCTGAGATCTATCTAGTTATGAAGTTTCAACTTCATAACTCTTATACTTTGTGAGATATGCCCTGGACAAAAAGTAAGTATGAGAAATTTCAAAGGGCAATAACTCAAAAATGAATAAAGCAAGAGTTATGGTTCATGTGCACTGCACTGCTCCTCAATGAGATCTAACTACCTATGAAGTTTAGTCTTGATACCTCTTATAGTTTTTGTGTAATTGTCCGGACAATATTATGACGGACGGACGAACGGACGGACGAACGGACGTTCCCACAGATGGGCATTTGTTGGGTATTTCTTTTGTTTAAAACTACCCAACAAGCGAAAAACTACCCAATAAGAGACTAACGGAATGAATGGAAAGTTCTCACAGAAGGGCATTTGTTGGGTATTATGGTACCCAACAGATGCCTTGCGGTGCGCTCGGACGAACGGACGGACGGACGGGACGGACGGACGGACAAAGCGGCAACTATATGCTTCCCCGAATTTCGGGGGGAGCATAAAAATGTGTAAAAATGAGGAACGGGTTAACCTCAGACAAAATACTGAACAAACAAACCTGTTGTGAGAGTTCTCTGGTGGGAGCTAAGATCAGTCCAATCGGGCCATCTCCTTTCTCTAACTCTTTCTTTATAAAATAAAAATAAACAATCATACATAATTAAGTACAGTTAAAAAAAGCCTTTAACCCTTTCCTCCATAGATACACCTTTATTGCAAGGGTGAACAGTTTCGATCCAGATTAGCCAGCACATCCGTGCCATCTGATCAGGATGTAAACTGCTCACTTTTTGATTTGCTAGGTTATTTCTGACCTTAATGCGACCAGTGCAGATCCTGATCAGATGGCATGGATGTGCCGGCTCATCTGGATCTACACTGGGTCGCAAATGTGTAAAAATGCAAAAATATGGAGGAAAGGGTTAGTGAAAACTATGAAAACAAAGACCACGTTGAAACAGAGACCACAATTTTTTTGTTCCATTTCACAGTTTTGCATTATTTCCCACCCTAAAATAAGGACCACCACACCATAAGGTGAACTGTATTCAAGTCCCAAAGGCACTATATTTCAATATTAGTCATTATTCTACACCTAATAAATGCATCCAATTAGCGTCCTTTAATTGTACCACGTGACCGTCCAATATTTTCCCGTATTGGATCCAAAAACGTCTGTATTATTTTCATATTGCAAATGCACTTTACCATTGTTTTACAACAATAAAAGCCGTTGACCGTAAAAATGATCTGAATGAAATAAAAACACGCAGGCAATATGACGCAACTTGTCAAGTAAGAGAAATGTAGAACTTAATAAAATATTTGACCGTACAATATGGAATATATATGGAATAGTCTTTAAACGCTTGAAAAGTCATGCTTCATTTATTAGATGTAGAATAAAAAGGTTATTCGACGTTTTACTGTACAATACGGGATATATTTGGACTCGTACACAGCTTGAAACGTCTAATAACCTATAATTATCTTTCAATAAACAAAGTAGAAGGGAAGTGTATTCTGTGCATTGCATTATATATTAAGTATATATCCATCTGTTGCTGAAAAAAAACTAGAATGTGCCCTTGGTCACCACTGCTTCAACAAAATTTGTAATAAGAAAGAGCCATAACTGGTAAAAATGGTTGCAGGAAAAAATCCTTTCTTTACGATCATCTACACATCCTGCTTGATCATCTGCGCAAGTTTGAAATAAATCAGCCTGGTAGTTTATGAGGAGTTGATGCCACAAGATTTGGGGATGTACGAACGGACACACGTATGGACAGATGGACGAGTGTAACTCTATATGCCTCCCACTTTGTGGGGCCATAAAAATAAACAAAAGCAATTTTAGATGCCAGGAAACTCACTAAAAAAAGACTTGTTGATGATCTTATTATGAACGCTTGAAAATTCTCAACCGGATCAAATAAGCCCTGGTTTTCAAAAAGTACTGAAAACCCTGCTTTTATATGACTGTGATTACTACATCAACTACAAAACACCTTTGTTCTACTCACCTGTGCCATGATATGTACCAGTAGCGGCCAGACAAAAGCTGCCGTTTTACCACTACCCGTCTTTGCTATACCAATAATATCTCTGCCGGCTAAAGCTATGGGAACACCCTGAAATATATATAATTATTACATGTGTTACTATAAATAGTAACAAATTTACATTACGACCGGAAGCGTTATTCAAGGTCGCATGGCATTAACTTACGAGAGGCAGGGCCATCATCGATAATGGCCCTGCTATTTTATTTTTAGGTTTTCAATTGTTATCATTGGTTTAATCACATTTCATCATAAAAATAAGAATAAATTGTACATACCCGTAAAATATTCCCAATTTAAAATCACTTCTATCCCTTTTCTTTTCCATTCATTTGTACCATAATATTCACATAGCTAGCCTAAAAGCCTGGTGGAAAAGGAAGCTCGCAGCAGAGGTATAAGAATGACACACTCTCAAATCATTGCATTTACAGACTCATACCACGATTATCACTTCTAGCATTCAAAGTTTAGCAAATCCCTATCCTTTCCCTTATTTAAAACAAAATTAACAAATGGTACTGAATGAAATAGTAAACATTCGTTAAATCACGTCACATATAAACTTAAATGACGTAGTCACTGACATCATGATGTAGTAATTATATCAATGAAAGTGCCCAATCAAGTACAAAGTGAAGGAACAGTAATTAAGGTACACATGTAATAAATAGATAAATAAATGGGCAAGCAGTGCCACTTGTCGATAATGGCCCTGCTACAGCCCTCGGGCCATTATTCATATGACAGGGCTATTATCGTCAAGTGGCACTGCTTGCCCATTTATTAACTTATACATATCTCCTATGCAATTTACACTAAACAATACTTTTATTTTTCCTGTTTTAACCCTTTTCTCCATATCCATGTCGTCTGATCAGGATCTGCACTGGTTGCATTTTGGTCAGAAATAACCTAATGAACCAAAAAGCTAACAGTTTAGATCCTGATCAGATGGCACAGATGTGCCAGTTGATCTGGATCTAAAATGTTTGCCCTCGCAATAAAGGTGTATCTATGGAGGGAAGGGTTAATAGTATTTCAAGTTTCAAAATCTACACTCATTGTACAATTCTTTTAATGAAGCTGAAACAGCTTAAATTTAGCTTCAATTACCTCCCTTGATGGTAATATGCTAATTTCAAACCATGCAGAATTTGAATGATTGTGGGTGACTGTTTACAGGCGTACTTGTAATATCCTTTTTGAGGGATATGTATGGTACTGTGTGTGTTTTTTAAACAGTTGGCTAGGGGCTGCCACCACATTTGTAAGGCTTTGGGGTTATATAAACATTTACGTTTAAGAATGAAAAAATTTGCTCCTGAACTTGAAAACTATTGGACTGTCTTGTGATATTCATGCATACACACGTTTGGCCACCACCTGCTGAGTAAAAGCATGAAACACTTTCCTGTGTAATAAACAATGTTGTTGCTACATTAACACCAAACAGCTATTACATAAAAGACTAAGTAATATTTTGGCAAAAACTGAAAATATTTCATCGTGTCGTTTTAAAAACTGAATCAATCAATTGCATTTATGGAGATATAAAAAACATTTGTCAATGAGTTGTTCGAAACACTAGGAAACCCTTTGGGCTTTTCATCTTTTAAACAGCACAATTTGTTTTCACACTCTAAATGAACACAATGAAATATCAGTTCAATCCTTAGCAAACAAATGGGCACATATAACCAACAAGTTGACATCAAGGATTTTTTTCTGAACAATCTAAATTGCTGAAAATGTTTTTTTATCAAATACATACCTGAGCTTGTATTGGTGTTGGTTTGGAATACTCAGATTTTCTGATAGCATTGAGAAGAGCTTCGTCAAAACCGAAGTGGGCAAAACTACAAACTGGTTTGGGTGGGGCGAGTCCAGAAACCTGAATTATAAAAATGTATTTCAGTTGCTATAAAGTTTCAGAGCTACATAAATTTAAGTAAATTTGTATTTGAAGTACAGTTAATTAATACAAGTACATGAAATTGTAAGAAATGAAGTTAAGGATAACTTACATATATTTTAATGTCAACTTACTTATATTCCAAAGAAATCTTACTTTGATATCAAAGAAAACTAACTTGGATATGAAAGAAAACTTAATCAGATATCAAATTAAACTTACTGGATATCAAGGAAAATTAACTTGGATATCAAGATAAAATAGCTGGGTATCAAAAAAATCAGGCTTTCAAGGAAAATATGTACTTGGATATCAATTTAAACTTATTTGGGTTCAAGAGAAACTTACTTGAATTGGATATGAAGGAAAACGTATTTAGATATCAAGTCAAACTTACTTGGGCATCAAGGAAAATTTTACTCAGATGTCAAGGTAAACTCAATTGATATCAAGAAAAATTTAACAGGATATGAAGGAAACATTGCTTTGATATAAATGAAAATAAAATTTATGTGCATGTAGGAATCAAAGAAAACTTACTTAGATTGGATATTAAGGAAAACTTATTTGGTTATCAAGACAAATTTACCTGGATATCTATGAAGGAATTTTAATGGATATTTCAGGAAAAAATTAACTTGGATATCAAGGTTATCTTATTTGATATCAAGAAAAATTTACCGGAAAATCAAGAAAACATTACTTTGATATAAAAGGACAGCATTTTTGGAACTCAAGGCAAATTTACCTGGATATTAATGAATACTTGGATATCAAGGAAAACTTACTCGGATATCAAGTGTATCTCTGAGCTGAACAACTTCCTGTTCAGAGAGTTTCGCAATATCGGGATGTTCTTCGTAGAAGTTTCTTTCAAACGGTTCATAGTCTATATCTGAATGGTCAATAGGAGGTAATGGGTCGATGATCTGAAATAAAACAAAACTTTATCATATTGTACATGTTTAAAAAATAAAAACAACAAACTTATTACTACAAATTAATGAGTGGTTGTGGGATAATGTATTAACATTTAGTTTTGCATAGATAAAATTTCTTGCAAAAGCAACAATTAGGATTAGGAAAACACTGACAGGATTTATGCAAATAACAGGCCTGGGGCAAATCTGACTGGTTTGAGGAATAACTGACATGCTTGGGATGAAACTGACTATCCTGGAGTGAATGTGAACATTACTGGCTTGGGGCAAAAATGACAGGTTTGTTGCTGAACTGAAAGTCTTGGGAAAAAAACTGACAAGGGGTTCAGGAAAACACTGACAAATTGGTCTATCTTAATTTTTTCAAATTTCAATGTTTCTAAATCACCTTTGACTTTTCCACATAGATTATATTTCCTTCATTATCATATTCCACATTCAGATCTTCAGCCTCATCAGCAAGTATCCCCGCCATAGGATTCTCTTCCATGTATCTGTAATACGCTTCTTCTACATCCTCTTGTTCGATGTCGTCTCGTACACCTCTAAAATTACACAGTCTAGAATTACTCTTAATTCTAACATGACTCAACATTTTTCCATTGAATTTACAGCACTTGATAAAACACATGATATACCACAACATGTGGGCTAATTGACATCACGGCTATTCTGTAAATGCTGGTCAGAATAAACTCATCACACGATCATTGTAATTTTGCTGGGATTTAATTTTGCGCATTTATGATAGCACACAGTAAGTTAAATTTTAACCCTCACGTAATATGATGATACCATAGTACAACAATAATAAATTTATATATTAATATAAAATTCTACAGTTATTTCCGGCTATTTTGTAGCAATGTTAAGGTGTCATTTTAACAATGTCAAGTAATTTCCATTGTTTATCCATATGGTGAAGGTTTTATGAAACTAAAATGTAGTAATAAAATTATACTGTTAAAAAGACGACTGGAGAATACTAAATAGGCAGTTTGACTGACATGTATTCAGGTTTGTTATTCAGTAAACATCAGTCTTTTAATTATGGAAATTTTTAAGGAGTAAGCACTTACAGCTGACCTAATAACCCTTTTACGTTTATAACATGTTAAAAAAAAATTGATTAAATATATTTTAAATGTTCACTCAGTTATGACATGTTAGAATTAAAATAATAAAAAGCTTCCTATGACACAGCACACTACATGTATTTATCACAACGTTGAGTTCAGTGCCCAAGGTTATAAAACTGAGCATGGAAACCAGTCTCAAATCTCAAGCATCTGATTGGCTGAAATGGCGACTGGTCGACATTTCAGCCAATCAGATGCTTGAGATTTGAGACTGGTTTCCAATCTCAGCTTTATAACCTTCAACCCAGACGTGTAAGGATATATCAATAGGGGCATAACCCTTTATCACATAGATTTTGGCTGTTAAAGAGTGTAAATGGGGCACGTCACAGGAAAAGACACTTTTGGACAGTTGACGTCAATCCTTGAAATGATGTCAGAAAGTTGAGCAGAGGACGTTTATTATTCTGCATTTCACGGTAAAAATACCATTTTATTATCAAAATGACTAACAAAATCACTTTTTAGTTATGAGAAAATAATATATTATTGTGAGTTCTTTCTAAATATAGTAACAACTAAAATGTCGCAAAATATGAACGAAGGTACCTTTTCCCATGGCGTGCCCCATATGGGGCAAACTTTTAACAACCACCTAGAGAATAAGACTTACTTTTCATCACCTTTTTTCTTGGTTTCCTTTTTCTTTGGCTTCAAATCCTGCTCTACTTCTTCCTGAAATCAAACAAATCAATTCAAATTATTTATAGGTTTATTCTTGTCTATTGCCCAAAAATGACAGTGATGATCTACCCACAAAACTAATTATAATGGCCAGAGGAAACGTTTTATTAGTAATTCTATAAATGTTGTTCCTTCTTTTTAAACATTCTAATAACCTCAATATTTTGCTGTAAGAAGAAATGACCCAAATGAACCACTTTTTTCTGCTTACCTTGCATTTTGCTCACATGGTTTACAAAACATGACAAAGGTGACTCGCTATTTTCTGCTTACTTCAGCATTTTGCTCATATGGTCAGCAAAACATGACAAAGTTGACTCACTATTTTCTGCTCACCTCAGCATTTTGCTCATATGGTTAGCAAAGCATGACAAAGTTGACTCGCTTTTCTGCTTACCTCAGAATTTTACTCAATGATATGGTTTGCGTAACATAACAAAGTTGACTCACTATTTCTGCTTACCTTGCATTCTAGTCATAGGGTTAGCAAAAACATGACAAAGTTGACTCATTATTTTCTGCTTTCCTCAGCATTTTGCTCATAGGGTTAGCAAAACATGACAAAGTTAACACACTATTGTCTGCTTACCTCAGTATTTTGCTCATAGGGTTAGCAAAACATGACAAAGTTGACCAACTATTTTCTGCTTACCTCTGCATTATGCTCATATGGTTGGCAAAACATAACAAAGTGGACCTGCTATTTTCTGCTTACTGTATAAGTACTTATTTTGGAGGGGGTTTAATTTTGGCTATATTGGCGGTCAGGGTCAGTTGCGCCAATATAAAACACCACCAATAAAAATCATCACCAATTTATAACACTGCCATTTTAATATCTGGAAGGTACATGTAGACAACTATGATACATGAGCACATATTATGCTCTTTATCAGTTTGATACAAAATAATATAACTAGAAAATATTGTGCATCAAACAAAGCAATCTATTATTAGGTATCTGATAATGTTTTCACACTGGTATTATAATAATGTTGTGTCTGTGTCAACGCTAATTTTAGACCTTTTTAAGGGTTTCATTTTGGCGGTCTGGTTTGTTTACACCAATTTATGCCCCCGCCATTTTTTTAAAACACTTTAAAATAGGCCAAAATTTGACACCTCCAATATAAGTACCTCAATACCTTTATCAAATGGTTAGAAAAAAATGATGGGAGTTGACCCATTATTTTCTGCTTACCTCAATGCCAGCCATGAAAGCATCTAGGGGATCATCACTATCACTGTCATCCTTCTTTGAGTCAGGTCCGGGACTGCCTGGGGCTGGTTGGTACGCTGCATTGTCTGCCTCATCAGCATCGTCAAAGTAGCTGAAATACAATATGAAGTCTTTGATCTATATATACACCTTTTACCACATGGACGAACAGTGTAGATCCAGATCAGCCAGCACAACCATGCAGTCAGATCAGGATCTAGGGGTTTATAAAAGAACTTCTTTGAACTTTTACCCACAATATATTTATTATAAGCAAGTGTTTATGCATTAAATCAAAAATGCTGATGATCTGAAAAATACTAAAAATTTCGATTTCAGTTAGATTTAGGCTTGCGAACAAAAACATCAAATGCTTGGTGCAGCGAATGCTATTTGCACTGAGTATCAGGAAGGTTTCATTGACATAACGTTATATAACCAGGTTAAAACAAACCCTTTATTAATGTTAAATCTTAAATAAATTGATTTACTGTTAAATCGTTAATAAAAATTTACATAATTTGATTACAGGTCTTCTACAGGTTATATTATATAAGGCATGTCACGGGAAAAGGTACCTTCGGGTCATTTTTGTTGTTACTATATTTAGAAAGAACTTTCAAATTTCTATTATTTTCTCATAACAAAACAGTGATTTTGTTACACATATTAACAATAAAATGGTATTTTTACCGCTAACTGCATAATAATTAATGTCGTCTGCTCAACTTTATGACGTTGTTTCAAGGATTGACGTGAAATTCCTGAAGGTACCTTTTCCCATGGCGTGCCTCATATATTTTGATATTAGAAAACACCAGATATTTTTTGTCTAAGTAACCAGGCACCTTTAAGTCCTAATTATTGTCTTCCCTTTACACAATGTCTCGGCTGATTTAGCCATTTGGATTAACTGGATCTGCTTGGAATTCCCCTTGTGGTCCCTGAACTCCTCATACATTGTTCACAGTTAATCACGTCTTCTGGATGCTTTACTTTAAGCCACACCTTTTGTTATTGATTCTGAGCTAAATTTACCATTCAAATCATTAGAAAATGAAATTTTCATTTTAAAATCCGCAAGGAGAATGAACCCACATCCACAAAAATTTGATTGACAGCAAAACATTATTTGTGAGTACTGTAGAAGGCAATGTCTTCTGATTGGAAAAGCAGTTCTAACAGAAGAAGCATGACAAAAAATCGCGAACGGCGTCTTTTGAAGTGTTGCAGTTCAACAGATGTTCATGGAGGTCGCTCGCTTGGTCAATATCGAACTAAAATCGAAATTTGTGGTATATAAGTTTATTTTTAAGTCTCTCATGAATTAATTAAAAACATCATTTAAATACATACTCATCGTCATCTGTAATGCGACTTCTGCCAAAATGTAATTTATATCCCATACTTCTGCCTGGAATACCCCGTGTGGTCCCTGAACTTCCCATACGTGACAACCCATCTCCACCTGAAATGAAATAATCATGTATCACTATGTCATTGGTATTAATCCTTACTCCATGGGATATGGCTACTATCCCAAAGGTGAACCAGTGTAGATCCTAATTAGCTGGCACAACTGTGCCATGTGAAAGGATCTGCACTGTTTTACATTCAATAGGTTGTTCCTGATCAGGAAGCAAGCAGTGTAGAAATAGTGATCAGATGGCCCAATCATGCCAGCTGATCTACACTTTTTAATTACAGGTCTTCCATAGGTTATATATGTTGATATTAGAAAACATTTGTTATTTTAGTCTAAGTGACCAGGCACTTTTAAGTGCTAAATATTGATTTCCCTTCGCACAATGTCTGGACTGACTTAGCCATTTGAATCTACTGATCAGACTGCACACATTATACTTTTATTACGGTATATGAGCATGCTTAACAAGGTCTAGTGATACTTGGTTTACAAATAAATGAAAACAGTTTCTGTACAAAATCATGGAATGACTTAGGATGTCAAAACAGTGATAAGTTTTTCCAATTTTAAGGAGAAGTCAAGTCAGACTTTGACTTTCTGTATAACAAAAACATGTATAGTGGCAAAACTCTCCATTGTCTGTACAGGGGGAGTTCTGGAAATTCAGGAGACTATTTCTCCCAAGTCTCCCTTCTAAGCCATTCCTTTATAAGTCTGAATTCCTTGCTGTATTCTTACCTACACTCCCACCATCTGACTTGTTAATTGCGAAGCCTTGGAAACCAAAGCCCCGTGTCTTGCCATCCCCACCCTGGTGATACATTATCTCTGGCTGATCTACCAGGATAAATCTGGCAGCCTTGAAATGAAAGAAAACAAATATGTAAACATTGGTAAAGTTTTAAAATTTTATATTTTGATGAAGTATCCATAATTTATACATACCAATCCTTTAGGGATTTCAGTAGCTTTTCAAAAGCAGAGGTCATCTGACCTCTGTCGAGAATTTTCATGGTGTCATAATCAGATTGTCACGAGTCATATTGAACTTTAAAACCTATAAAATTGCTTTAACTTCATTTTACTTCATTTTTAAGGGTTGAGAAAGTATTTACTTCATACTTAAAATGCAAATTCCACAATATTTATCTTTATTCTAGCAAAATTTGACCACCTTTTATAAATTCTTGTGAATCAAAACGAACCCAAGCTCAGAATTGGGTGGGGTCAAAAGTGGAAAACTCAAAGTTGATTAACCCTTTATTTTAATTTTTATGGAATATGGTTGTTTTCTAAGTGCAATAGCATAGATCCCGAAAAGCCGATTTGTACTGTCTGTTTAAGATCTACATTGTTCACTTGTCAATTCATTAGGTTATTACTGACTGTGTAGATCCTGATCTGTGCCAGCTGATTCGAGTCTATACTGTTAGCATAATACCTATATACATGACTAAACCCTTGACACCACATTTTCCTCTATAAAACTGGTTAAACCTCCATTTAAATATGATAACCAATGAAAAAGTTTATTTTTATCAATTGAATTTGATACACATCTGTCAGGCAGACTTCCCGAAAGTTAAAGAAAAGTGTTGGACATTCGGTCAGACAAGATGTGAAAATCTGTCGGACCAAAACAAATTCTGTCGGACCAAAACATGTAAAGCATAAAATAAGACCCCATTTTGATTGCAAGGTACCAAAGAGTTCGAAATGGGCGAAATGAATACAGGAATTGGTGGTGGTACGAATTGTCATCATGACAAATATGTTAAGAATTGCATTTGGATATACTAATTTATTTCCATCAGAACAGCTTCGAACCAAAGCAGCCTGTAAAATTGGTAGATTTAACATCTTATTTTTTAAAAAGGATTTAGCAGTTTTAATTTTTGTCGGACACTTGGTCCGATAACATAAGAAATCACGTCCGACCGGTCCAAATTTTACTGGACAGGTCCGATGGTCCGGCGACTTTCGGGAAGTCTGGTCAGGTAAACTTTAAACGGTGAAACCAAACAATCATTGACATAGGTGGAGGTTTAAAAGTGATTTCATAAAAATGAACACGTACCGTATTTTGTCTAAGTCTCCGGACAGAAAAAAATGATTATTTTTCTGACTGAACGAATATTTAGAGACGAAAATTTTTATTTAAAGAAAGACCATCCGAATATTTAAATTTATGTACATTTATTGACACGTCCGTAAAAGTAAGCCCAGAATAAATCAACACCTGCCAGAGGTTTCTTCCAGCGAAATTTCGGTTTACCTTTGTCAAGCAATTAACTCCATTCTTGTCAAATAAACATCCTATTGTTGTAAAATCAACATTGCTGGAAAAATATGATGAAATAGATAATAGCAGCAAACTGCTAATTCAGCCAAGTGACGGTACAGCAAATACAAACTGTTTGAAACACAGGCTGATCAGAAATTAACAATAATTATACGAGATACGCTGTCAAACAATCAGCTGATTTAGAAATGAAATCATCCTAGTATGCTGACGGGTTGAAATTCTTTTGTACAATAGAGTTGATTGAATTTTGAGCAGTGCGCACCATTTCAAGCTGACGTTGGCATCTTTGATGTTAGAAACACAAGCATCACTGATATTTTAGATCAAAACCGTCAATGAAACAGGTTTTCAAAGAATGTTCATAGCAATTGTTAATTTGATGATTTTAGTCAATCTCAATGTAACGGTTCTCGGATATTTAGGGGCAAGTATTCCTATGACTAAAAATATAAGTCGTTCATATTATTTCTTACTTAAAATGCAGTCAGAAATTTATGTCGTTCGTATTAGTCTATGTGTTGTTAAATGTGACGATACTCCAAAGTGTGCCCTTCATATTACTGGAAGAAGAAATGTGACTGTTTAAGTTTTACCAACTTCCTTTTTCATACTAAGAATTACGAACATTGTACAGAAATGTTTTATTAAATTATTGCATATAAAAATGAACATACAATGCGACTTGAAATATATCATTTAGAGTTAAAAAGTAAATAGATTTGTCCCATATACAGCTTGCACACGCTTACATTGCTTAGCAGCAGATGACACAACATAGTCAATACATATCAAGTTTATTACAATTTAGCGAGTTGGTAAACCGGAAAAAGATTAATAATTTCCTGTTAAAAGGGTATGATGTTCATTGCATTCCGATTGTCCGATTAATTTTGAGACAGAAATAATATTTATTTTTTTCGGTGTCCCAATTTTAAGACAGATGAAAAGGGAACTTTAAGAGGCTGAAAAAAATTATTTGGGCAAAATAATTTGGTGTCCGAACACTTAGGAGGGTCCGAAGCCTTAGATTAAATACAACAACAACAACAACATTTATTTGGCATTAAGCAAAATACATTGCTTCTAGCCTACAAAAAATACAGGTGAAGGAATGGAATGACATGTGTTATACTATCAAAAACGAGAAGCGTATTCAGAAAGGCATTAATTGTTTTTTCTTTATCAAATAAAATACAGTAACTTACAAAGTATTAAATATATTGATTATATTTAGAATATGCTTTTCAGATATTGCCTACTGCACAGTAAATGGATCAATTTTTTAAAAAATCATGTAAGTGACATGATTTTATTGAAAGAAGTGTCTTTCATTAATAATTTTCACTTAATATGTTACCTAACATCATTTTGCAGATGCACTTTCTGCCTTTTGAAGTTAGCATCGCTACAAATGTTGTGGGAGCACTTCAAAGTGTCGAAAATGGCCCATTTTTGCATGTAAGATGTTAGCATCTAAAAATTGCCATGTTTTCATCAATCTGTAATTTTATTCTACTATTATATAGTGAGTTTTCTTTTGTTGTTCCTTTTAGGCAATTTAGTTGCGGTTATTTTTATGTATAATACATAGTTCTGTGACGGCTAGTTCACTCACAATTTAAGAAACACTAACGACAGTGCCATGTAAGATGGCTTCACCAAAAAAATGTCCTTGAACTTTACGGCCTTCAAAATATCATTAAAAGTAATATATAAAGCTTGATTTCCTGCTACATACATTTCATTATGTTCACTTAATGGGAAAATAACTAGATTTTTATAGGTCAGAGCATAGAATTTTGCTATCAACAATTTCAGTATGTTGAATCGGTTTGTCCCTAAAAAATGGTAACGTCCGTCCCCCCTTAATATCTTTTTAAAAAATGATCAAAGTAATTAAAAAATACCCACTTCTCAAGCTCTCAGTTGGCAGATATTAGAAAAATAAAAGTTAACATCTCTTAGTCAAAGCAGTAAAAAATTACAACACTTTATTTAAAAGTAAAATGTAACGTCCGTCCCTGTAACGTCCGTCCCCTTTTATACATGTTCTTTCATGCTCATTAATTAATCATATTTTGGTAGAAATTTAAAGTCTTTTGTTGTTTTTTTAATGACTGATCCTTTTCCTACAAATCTGATTCAAAAATATCATTAAAGATGTGTGACATGACTGTATTGGCAGAATCTCTAAGGAATACACTTTCTCTGGTAACTTGGTTTGACTTTTGAATATATAAACTTATTTTTTTTTCAAAATATTGCTTGTTTTCTCCACAAAAAAAAACTTTATTTTACCTCTTTTAACATATTGAAACTACTAAATAGAAATATAACACTATGTTGAGTGAATTTACTCTTATATTCTAAATTTAAGGTAGGGGGACGGACGTTACAAAATTATGAAATGTTCTGTAGAAGTAAAAAAACAGGATTTCATATTTTTTTGTCCTGAATTTCTGGAATTTAAGCTAATTTCTTTTTTAAAATCAATCTTAAATCATCGTAACCATATTTTTAATGTGTTTTCAACTTTCCTAGGGCTTAGGCCAACATTTTTTTATTTTTTGTTTTACGGGAGCGCCGACCCTAATTTCTGGTGAAATGAAATAAAAATAAAAGAAGGAACATTTTCTTTTATTTTCCTTCGTTCTGCCGACTTGATGAATTCCCATCCTGGCAAAATAAAATTTTCCGCGATCTGTCAGAAACAATTTGCGACTGGTTTTCGATATTTTCCGGTAAATCTTCCAAACAGAAATGTAAAACAAGTACCAGTCAACAGCCGGCGAATCTGATTGGATTAATCACCTTTCAAAACGTGACGTCAAGGCTCGCGGACATGGAGCTAATAAAACCAAAATTGTCCGATAGAAACGATGTTTTTTTTCATTTATATTTAAAATATGTTCAAAGGTTAATGCCGATTTAAGAAAGAGGTAAAATGTGAACCGATAGAGCAATGTTCTTTTCGTCTTTGCACTGGATTATCTGTCAGGAATTTGCATAACGCGATGGATTAAAACGCGTACTCATTATTCTTCGTACCAAATGAGAATTCGACAAGCTGAATTAATTTACACTCGAAGTGTGTTTTGCTTTGATTTATTCGCAATACTATGTGAATTAATCACAAATCATCATTAATAACGACATCGAAATTATAAGGTAAGATTTTTTTATCCAAAATAGTTGCATTGATTCCGTAGTGTCGGGATTCCAGGCCATCGCACTTGACGACGATATTTTCACACGGTCAATAGAAAAAATGTAGTTTTTTATCAGTTAGTAGAAATTGACAGCTGTCTGTTGTTTATTGTTTATTTACATGCCTTTCTTTAAAATATTGTCTTTAAACTGGCGACCAAGACCAACATTGCACAAATATGTCATTCTATGTCGTCCAACAATTTGGGTAAAAATTACTTAAAATGAATAATTGGTATAAAAATACAATACAAATCTGATACAACAAAAAGCATCAACCTTTTTATGTATCAATTTTGGAAAATCAACAAAATTTAATATCATAATATTATAAAATTATCATTCTACCACTTTTCTCGAATATTTTTCATAAGTTTGATAAAAAAAGGAGTTGATCCACTTTAAACATTTATGTCGAAGATATTTTTGCCAAAATGGAATCTGTCACCTGGTCAAATCTAACAAAAAGCTTAATGAACACTATAAGCAATATATTTGAACAACTATCATAATTTATGAAAAAAATGACATGAACATTTGAATATAGGCCCAGTGATATCAGACACTAGGTCACCTGGGGTAATCTTGAATAAACTTGTGAAGATTTAAGAGATCACTTATAAGATTATACTTCTGAGAAAACTGTCGTAATGTTTGTCTTGAAAATCTTTCATCTAGGTCATGCTGAGCCAAATCTAGATCTAAAACACTTGGTTAAGTCATATCAAACATCGCCACAAGATAAACAAAACATGGACAAACATTTCAATATTTTGAACGGAAAAAAACATATTATATATCCTTTTGGATTTATTCTTTGAAATATGATATAAAATGCACACTTAAACAATGGATGATTATACTTACTGAACTGTTGTCATTGATATTTGTGATCGTAGCTAACAATTTTTTCAAAAATAAGTTTTTCGAAAAATAAAAATATGCTGACGGATTTTCAATTTTATTTTTATTATTTTGGTCGACTCGACAAAAAAGTGGATTTTATTTTTATTTTTATTTTGGCCCCCCGACTCAATTTTTTTGAAAAAATTCCCGTAAAACAAAAGATAAAAAAATGTTGGCCTTAAGTTTGTAGTTCAAAATTTCAGAGCACACTTAAGTTGCCAACATGAAATAAACAATAATGGATGTCTCTTAAAACAACATTGTGACAATTTATTAGCATATTTAATCCCTAGTCAGTTGCTTAAAACAACATGATCGCCCTCAATTAGCACATCTTCGATCATACAAACTGATCATCAAAAGGACATAGATCACACCCCCTGCTGATAAGACCTGTGCCTTGCTAATAAGATTATGCAACATGGTCATAAACCATAAGGCCCTTTACCTAATTAGCATAATGTACAGAACTGAACAGTGATTGGTTGGATACTAAATTGATGGGAAGGTTTAAGCTTTAATTTTCTTGCCAAACAATAAATCAAATTCTACAAAAGGATAATTATTATCATGTAAATTAGTAAAGATGCATTTAATGAACTTAAAATTAGATGCTGCTAACATGTTAACAGTAAAAATGATGACAGCTATTCCTGATATGTCTATTTCACCTTTTTGTTAACTCAGATAGTCTTTTCTATTTTATAACTTTCTAATGAATCCTTTTAAACAGTGTTGCAATAAACATTTCCTTTCAAATTTAACTTACAATTTGTTAACTTAAGATGAAGTGCAATCTGCCTTCTGTTGCTGATTGTGGAGGCTTACTTAATCAAAATCTACAACTTTTTATTTAGTTAAAACTATTTTTCAGTTTTGTTTTAAGTTTTGTGATTCATTGTTGAAAGATTCCAAGAATGACAATACCTACATTTCATCTTCATCAAACAAGAACAAAGTTCAGCACAGACATATGAGAATCACTTAGTACTGTTACTAGTAGTGCCCTTTTTAGCAAGTTTCCTTGTTTAAGCCCAAACCCCTACCCTTTCTGAAGTCCTATCTTAAGAATTTAAGTATTACAGATATTTAAGTATACAGATGTAAATATAAAACAATATAATAAGTTAATGGACACATGTTCTGTGATAAATTCCAAACATGTCCAGTGACAACCCTTCAAAATATCCTGGGCGAATACTGATTAACGGTTGTATCATGAAGTAGTCTGCTTGCCTCCGCATGGAATGGTGAACACACAGTCTAAGCAGAAGTCTTATTTTAAACTAACTACTGGTCAGCTGGATGTGTTGAAAGAATACAAACTTTGTGATAAAGTTAGTTCTGACATGCTGCCATGTTGATAACTCCAGAAGTTTCAATTGATATTAGCTTGCACGTGCTATTTGATCTCTTACCACAAGGCATTTTATGACTAAACAGGTTATTTTACCTAATATGATTGTGTTAAACAATATCACAGTTGATAATCTTATGAAATGAGGAAATATATAATTAAATTATATGAATAAGTGCAGCCTGTAACTTCAATACTGTTATATGTAACGTCCGTCCCCCTAACCATCTATATTCTTGGTTCATGCACTGTTAACTTCCGCTTCAAAAATTCAAAAAATCTATTGTTGTTCCTTTATCTTTGTTTGTATTGCTTGATTATTATAGGGTTTTTAAATAAAAATACAATCAAGCAGTGTCTAAATAAAAAAAAATCATTAACAAATTGTTGGCAGATTTTATCAAATTGAATGTCAAATATTTTTTTGTGTCAGAAAAGTATTTTCTGTAAATCCTGTATACTTTTTCTGGTAAATATATGACTAGTCATAAAAATAAACCCCAAAAAGTTTATGTGAAACAATATATGGATTCAAAACAGCTGGTTTTCTGTGCACTGGTAACGTCCGTCCCCCAAATCACGCTATTCAATTACATGGCTCAAATACGAAAAATTTGGAAAAAAGTTATCTTTTCCTGTAATTTTTCTGAAAATTGAATGTTCAAAGTTTAGAAAGGCATCAAAATCAATAGAATATCTGCAACTTTATTTTTTGGTCTTGATGCTAACACAATTGATCCATTTACTGTGCAGTAGGCAATATGTAATAAATAAACATATGTAATGAAA
>JAZAYU010001578.1:0-24501 GCA_038501625.1 Corbicula japonica | reverse complement strand
CAAATCAATAGACACTTGTGTTCACCAACCCAAAAGAAAGGGACACCTGCATCGCCGCAGCTTCATAAAAACTGGTACGAGAATCCGCGTAGATGACTTTCTAGCTCATCTAACGTTCCTGGAACCTCAAAAGCACACAGCCAAGCATCATAAATTCCCCATCAAGAAACAAACTACCAATGAAGCATGGACAAGATACCAGCTCGTTCTACCACAAAAAGGAGAAACACGCATGGACAGCCAGCTTCATGGAGACAGCAACAATATTCCTGGAAAACAGGCAATTATGGAGCATGCAACAGATGTGGTGAGTCTAACTTATATGAACACTTTTGTAAAGCTCTGCAAAGGCATTGCTTTGTATGCGGAAAGAAAGGACATTACGCCAAATTCTGCCGCAACATTAGTTCTAGGAAACCAGCCAGAACTAATGACAAGTTTCAACATCAAAAACCTGCAATTAAACAACAAAAATCAAGACATCAAAAGGAACGGGACTATAAAAGATTAGTTACATTTAAAGAAAGGAAATCAATTTGTGCAGTTATGCCATTTTATGATGTCAGTTATGAAGAAATAGCGAAATTTGTTCCTAACAATCAGTGTAAAACAAATGAAACTAAATTTCAAGAAATCAAGAAGGAAAATTGTGACCTGCAAGTTCATGTGAATTTATTAAGGAAACAAGTTGATGATCTGCAAAAGAATTTGAATGCTGCTCTTATCCACAACCAAAATCTGGAAGCAAAATTGTCCCAGATTGAGGATAAATTAAAATTAGAACAGCAACAACATGATTCCACGACAGCTAAGGAAAGGAATACCTGCCGACAGATCAAGCGTCTTGAACATGAAAACAACAACCTTAAATCAGAGTTATCTAAGCTACAACAACAGCAACAGAATAATGAAGTAGCAAGACAAAATGGAACAACCTGCGGTGCAACACAAGCTCAAGTAGAATACAAACAAACTCTACTAAAACAGGAGATGGCATCAATGACAACTTGGTATTGTGCTATGGACAGCAGTAACATGCATCCTAATCAGGTGGTTTCCCCATGCCAAAACTGTGGAAGTAGGGTGTTCCATGAACAACGTATTTGTCCAGGCATCAGGAATACATGCCTCTTGTGCTTAAAACCAGGACATTTTTCAGTGTTTTGTCAAACAAAGAAACTTTTCTAATTAACTAAAATGTTATGAAATGTCTTTATTAGTATTAGGCTAAAAATACAAACTGATAAAATCAAAATTTATATTATAACATAAAAACAAATATGAACAGTTTAATCATTACAGGCATTTCATTGTGAATTATTTGAAAGCTATACATCAGTCTTAAAGCAGAGGAGACTTACTCCTTAATTGTCAAAGTCTTAAAGCAGAGGAGACTCACTCCTTAATTGTTTACTAACAGTTTTCACTATTTTAACTTTGAGGACAAAGTTTTTTAAAGCAGAGGAGAGTTATTATGCAGCAAAAATTTATATTTTTGCATTTAAATTTCTATTTGCTTTATTTCAGTATAAAATTCTTGTTATAATAGTTATTTCTCAAAATGTTAAGAACTTCTAGAGTAAGGTTAACTAATCAAATGCCAGTCATTGTTTATAACACCTTAATCTTAATCGTTTATAATTAATCACAATATGAAAGGATTTACCTTCTGTGACTTTCTATATATTTTGACACTTGTATTGTTTACTTAAAACTTATTACTAAATATGGTTTCGAGCATATGTCTCAACATGTGTCAACAAGTTATTATTGTCTTATAAAAATGCAATGCAAAACATTTTAAAAGACAGAATGGATTTTGCCTTCTAGAGTAACACATAGAACGGATTTAACCTTCTACTGTGACAGTAGGACTAACCACTGTGCACAATTCTTACTGAAGTTTAAATTAATATTGTTAAATTTTACTTGTGATCTACAATTGTTATTTTCTAAATTACAACAGAATAAAAGTTACAAATCAATAGACACTTGTGTTCACCAACCCAAAAGAAAGGGACACCTGCATCGCCGCAGCTTCATAAAATAACCAGAAATATAAACAAAACAAGTAAGATATCGAAAACAAATAATTGAAACAAATTCTTAAAATAGCTTTACCATTTTTAATTTAAAAAATAGCACATAAAATATACAAACACATAACGAGAAAATAACCTGTACAGGTTTTCGACTGCAAACAACTTTTTAAAGATTTCATGCAGTTAATGGTAGCCCCTAGGTTTAAAATCTTAAATAACAGTAAAATACATTAAGTCTTATTCGTGTCATGTAAATCTGTAGCTCAGTACAAACTGAAGAACAGCAAACGCTAATTGGAAGCGTGACCCTACCGATTTGATAAAATGGTAATAAATGCATTACAACACCCGTCCAAGTAAGGGTTTCGAAAGAACAAATTTGTTACGTTTAAAATCCATTTCAGCTTTCTACAATCAACCGCACTGTGGACTCAACTATTTCGCGAGATTTGGTATTGTATAACATGGATTGGATACATAGCCATAGGATGTTCTGTTCAGTCCTTGCTCTTTTTTGTTCGATAAACCTGCTGTAATCTCGCAATAGTAAAAGTATGATGTGATTAGCATACCAAGTCTATTAAATGTGTAAATCAAAGTAAGTATAATATATGCAATGTTCTGCATACCTGTCTCGCAATGCTTGCCTGTTGAACCATTCGCACAGTGACACGCATAGCTTCCGTCATTATTAACGCACGTCCCGCCATTTGTACAAGGATTATTCAACACACACTCATTAATGTCTGAAAACATCAATAGCTTTATTTAAGAGTAAATTTTTGAAGCCTGCAGTTTATAGATTGCTGTCTTTAACTGTTAAGAACAGTTTTAAGTTGAACCGGTCATTTCGATATACAACGTCCGCGGCGGCATTGCAATGGAATTGTTGTGGTATAAATATTTTAATGAAGTTACTGGAATTGTTTGTTAATTAAAGAAACGAATAAACAAAACTCTGTAGTTATGACATATTTTATTTTACATTTACATCTGCTTCTTCTGTATATGCGCTTTAAATACCTTCTGATTTTATTAATTTCAAGATGCCAATCTAAACTCTTGAATGTCGGACTAAATATCGAACAAATTAAATGTCTATGAATCATATAGGTTTGTCCTAAGAACTTGTTTCATGTTTATCTGTTTATCTGCATACTTTAACCAAATAATCTCGTTTTAAGAAAATGTCATGTGCAAATAAACTTTATAAACTGTAATGAAGGCAAATAATACCAGAGATTTGTTTATATCTGCTGACACATACGAATTTCATCATTTTAAACCGCACTATGTTTTCTCTTATACACGATATAATAATTTAACATAATGGGATAAAATATAAACTATACGTAGCAGAAATAGAATCATTAATAAAACATTGAAAACAAAGTAAAAGATATTTATAGTCGAACGCAAACCATCTGATATGTTTTGATAGTACTCCCGAAGTGAAAGGATGCTGTTTTTCTTTTGAATATTCAAACAATTTTACTTATTTAATACCTGAAATAAGCAAGATACTTTGAAGTTCTTCTAAAATTATTTTTGTTTTAATATTTCGGTCAGTTTTAAGATAGGTTGCTTAAATATCCCGGCAGTTATGGATTAGGATAGTGTTCAATCAACCCTGGAGTATACTTTCTCGTTTAATATGTGCCTTTGGCGTTCTCTGTAATATGCAGGATTTATATTCCCAGATCCCTGGTCAAAATTCTAATTTATTTAGACCCATCCTTTTTTTAGGGCAAACACATTCTTTAATCTGGAGACCAAACGCCGCCGATCATGGAATCTGAAAATATCGCATTTAAGGTTCCTTGTTCACCGCCATGTACACACCATTGTTGGGATGGATCCGTTTGAAAATTGATTGCAATGTTTATTGGTGCAAATATTGAGTTGCGCTTAAACGTGACAAGTCGACGTGGGCAGTAGTATGCATTTCCATAACTGCACATGAACAGGCTCAATCTGAATATAAAGTTAGTTCCCGTTTCCCGGTTCCTTATTCCTTTTTCAGCGTTAAGTTGGTTCCTGTTTCCCGTTTCCTTTTTCCTTTTTCGAAAAAGGAATAGGGAACTGAGACATACAGTTCCCGTTTCCCGGTTCCTTATTCCTTTTTCAGCGTTAAGTTAGTTCCTGTTTCCCGTTTCCTTTTTCCTTTTTCGAAAAAGGAATAGGGAACTGATACATCTGTTCCCGGTTCCCGGTTCCTTATTCCTTTTTTAGCGTTAAGTTAGTTCCCGTTTCCTTTTTCCTTTTTCGAAAAAGGAATAGGAACTGATACATACAGTTGTTTTGTTGCTGCTGCTGTTGCTATTGTTGTTGTTGTTGTTGTTTCTGCTTACTTATCTGTCCTCATAATGTTCTGTATAGACAGGCTACATACTACTTGGTTAATTTGATGAAAGCGAACATTGGTTCAGTGATTGGTGGCTTCGTTTTCGGCTAGCGTGGCAGTTTTACACTATAAATTGTTAGAAATAGACGACCTTATTGGCTTTTACAAAACATTTTTTTGTAATTCCATAATTTTGATATCTTTTTCAAGGGCTTCAAATTGCCGCTCTTACTGTGTTTAGGCTGTCCTTTTTCTGATATGCAGATATAACCTGTTTGTACAGTTAAGCTCATGATAAGAATTTTAAATAAAACATGAAATACTTTCATTTCGCGGGGACGAATTTTCGCTCAAAATTCACAAATGATAATTGCGAACGGGCATACATTCGTTCTATCCAGACATCAGACATCACATTACATGGTGCTATTCCGCCGATTTTTGAAATTTATGAAAAGTAAAAATTAACTTTTTCCAAGAATTTTCTGTGTGAAAGGGAAATGTTCAAAAGGGAAGATGATTTGATCTGCGTTACTAAAATCGTTACTATAATCTCCAGTTCCTTTTTCGAATCTGAATAAGGAACCAGTTCCCGTTTCCTTATTCGCGCGAAAAAGGAACTGGCAAATATAATGAAATGTAGTTGATTGTTTGTTTTCTGCGAGCAGTTTCTAGATAAGAGCCGCTGTTATGAACAAGGGGGAGATAACTTCAACAACGATTGATAATGTGTGTATGAAATTTCAACAAAACTTCAGTTCCTTTTTCAAATCTGAATAAGGAATAAGGAACAAGTTCCCGTTTCCTTATTCGAATCTGAATAAGGAATAAGGAACCAGTTCCCGTTTCCTTATTCGAATCTGAATAAGGAATAAGGAACCAGTTCCCGTTTCCTTATTCGCGCGAATAAGGAACTGGCAAATATAATGAAATATGGTTGATTGTTTGTTTTCTCCGAGGAGTTTCTAGATAAAAGCTATTGTTCTTAACAAGGGGGAGATAACTTTAACACTGATTGATAATATGTGTATGAGATCTGAACAAAAAACTTCAGTTCCTTTTTCGAATCTGAATAAGGAATAAGGAACCAGTTCCCGTTTCCTTATTCGAATCTGAATAAGGAATAAGGAACCAGTTCCCGTTTCCTTATTCGCGCGAAATAGGAACTGGCAAATATAGTGAAATGAAGTTGATTGTTTATTTTATCCGAGCAGTTTCTAGATAAATGCTGCTGTTATGAACAAGGGGGAGATAACTTCAAAAATGATTGAAAATGTGTGTATGAAATCTGTACAAAACTTCTGTTCCTCTTTCGAATCTGAATAAGGAATACGAAACCAGTTCCCGTTTCCTTATTCGAATCTGAATAAGGAATAAGGAACCAGTTCCCGTTTCCTTATTCGCGCGAATAAGGAACTGGCAAATATAATGAAATGTAGTTGATTGTTTGTTTCCTCCGAGCAGTTTCTAGATAAAGGCCATTGTTCTTAACAAGGGGTAGATAACTTTAACACTGATTGATAATGTGTGTATGAGTTCTGAACAAAAAACTTCAGTTCCTTTTTCGAATCTGAATAAGGAATAAGGAACCAGTTCCCGTTTCCTTTTTCGAATCTGAATAAGGAATAAGTAACCAGTTCCCATTTCCTTATTCGAGCGAATAAGGAACTGGCAAATACAATGAAATGAAGTTGATTGCTTGCTTTCCGTGAGCAGTTTCTATATAAGAGCCGCTGTTATGAACAAGGGGGAGATAACTTCAACAATGATTAATAATGTGTGTATGAAATCTGTACACAACTTCAGTTCCTTTTTCAAATCTGAATAAGGAATAAGGAACCAGTTCCCGTTTCCTTATTCGAATCTGAATAAGGAATAAGGAACCAGTTCCCGTTTCCTTATTCACGCGAATAAGGAACTGGCAATAATAATGAAATATGGTTGATTGTTTGTTTTCTCCGAGGAGTTTCTAGATAAAAGCCATTGTTCTTAACAAGGGGGAGATAACTTTAACACTGATTGATAATGTATGTATGAGATCTGAACAAAAAACTTCAGTTCCTTTTTCGAATCTGAAAAAGGAATAAGGAACCAGTTCCCGTTTCCTTATTCGAATTTGAATAAGGAATAAGGAACAAGTTCCTGTTTCCTTTTTCGCGCGAAAAAGGAACTGGCAAATATAATGAAATGTAGTTGATTGTTTGTTTTCTCCGGGCAGTTTCTAGATAAAAGCTGCTGTTGTGAACAAGGGGGAGATAACTTCAACAATGATTGATAATGTGTGTATGAAATCTGTACAAAACTTCAGTTCCTTTTTCGAATTTTGAATAAGGAATAAGGAACCAGTTCCCGTTTCCTTATTCGAATCTGAATAAGGAATAAGGAACCAGTTCCCGTTTCCTTATTCGCGCGAATAAGGAACTGGCAAATATAATGAAATGTAGTTGATTGTTTGTTTCCTCCGAGCAGTTTCTAGATAAAAGCCATTGTTCTTAGCAAGGGGTAGATAACTTTAACACTGATTGATAATGTGTGTATGAGTTCTGAACAAAAAACTTCAGTTCCTTTTTCGAATCTGAATAAGGAATAAGGAACCAGTTCCCGTTTCCTTTTTCGAATCTGAATAAGGAATAAGTAACCAGTTCCCGTTTCCTTATTCGAGCGAATAAGGAACTGGCAAATATAATGAAATGAAGTTGATTGCTTGCTTTCCGTGAGCAGTTTCTATATAAGAGCCGCTGTTATGAACAAGGGGGAGATAACTTCAACAATGATTAATAATGTGTGTATGAAATCTGTACAGAACTTCAGTTCCTTTTTCAAATCTGAATAAGGAATAAGGAACCAGTTCCCGTTTCCTTATTCGAATCTGAATAAGGAATAAGGAACCAGTTCCCGTTTCCTTATTAACGCGAATAAGGAACTGGCAATAATAATGAAATATGGTTGATTGTTTGTTTTCTCCGAGGAGTTTCTAGATAAAAGCCATTGTTCTTAACAAGGGGTAGATAACTTTAACACTGATTGATAATGTGTGTATGAGTTCTGAACAAAAAACTTCAGTTCCTTTTTCGAATCTGAATAAGGAATAAGGAACCAGTTCCCGTTTCCTTTTTCGAATCTGAATAAGGAATAAGTTACCAGTTCCCGTTTCCTTATTCGAGCGAATAAGGAACTGGCAAATATAATGAAATGAAGTTGATTGCTTGCTTTCCGTGAGCAGTTTCTATATAAGAGCCGCTGTTATGAACAAGGGGGAGATAACTTCAACAATGATTAATAATGTGTGTATGAAATCTGTACACAACTTCAGTTCCTTTTTCAAATCTGAATAAGGAATAAGGAACCAGTTCCCGTTTCCTTATTCGAATCTGAATAAGGAATAAGGAACCAGTTCCCGTTTCCTTATTCACGCGAATAGGGAACTGGCAATAATAATGAAATATGGTTGATTGTTTGTTTTCTCCGAGGAGTTTCTAGATAAAAGCCATTGTTCTTAACAAGGGGGAGATAACTTTAACACTGATTGATAATGTATGTTTGAGATCTGAACAAAAAACTTCAGCTCCTTTTTCGAATCTGAAAAAGGAATAAGCAACCAGTTCCCGTTTCCTTATTCGAATTTGAATAAGGAATAAGGAACAAGTTCCTGTTTCCTTTTTCGCGCGAAAAAGGAACTGGCAAATATAATGAAATGTAGTTGATTGTTTGTTTTCTCCGAGCAGTTTCTAGATAAAAGCTGCTGTTGTAAACAAGGGGGAGATAACTTCAACAATGATTGATAATGTGTGTATGAAATCTGTACAAAACTTCAGTTCCTTTTCGAATCTGAATAAGGAATAAGGAACCAGTTCCCGTTTCCTTATTCGAATCTGAATAAGGAATAAGGAACCAGTTCCCGTTTCCTTATTCGCGCGAATAAGGAACTGGCAAATATAATGAAATGTAGCTGATTGTTTGTTTCCTCCGAGCAGTTTCTAGATAAAAGCCATTGTTCTTAACAAGGGGTAGATAACTTTAACACTGATTGATAATGTGTGTATGAGTTCTGAACAAAAAACTTCAGTTCCTTTTTCGAATCTGAATAAGGAATAAGGAACCAGTTCCCGTTTCCTTTTTCGAATCTGAATAAGGAATAAGTAACCAGTTCCCGTTTCCTTATTCGAGCGAATAAGGAACTGTCAAATATAATGAAATGAAGTTGATTGCTTGCTTTCCGTGAGCAGTTTCTATATAAGAGCTGCTGTTATGAACAAGGGGGAGATAACTTCAACAATGATTAATAATGTGTGTATGAAATCTGTACACAACTTCAGTTCCTTTTTCAAATCTGAATAAGGAATAAGGAACCAGTTCCCGTTTCCTTATTCGAATCTGAATAAGGAATAAGGAACCAGTTCCCGTTTCCTTATTCACGCGAATAAGGAACTGGCAATAATAATGAAATATGGTTGATTGTTTGTTTTCTCCGAGGAGTTTCTAGATAAAAGCCATTGTTCTTAACAAGGGGGAGATAACTTTAACACTGATTGATAATGTGTGTATGAGATCTGAACAAAAAACTTCAGTTCCTTTTTCGAATCTGAAAAAGGAATAAGGAACCAGTTCCCGTTTCCTGATTCGAATTTGAATAAGGAAAAAGGAACAAGTTCCCGTTTCCTTTTTCGCGCGAAAAAGGAACTGGCAAATATAATGAAATGTAGTTGATTGTTTGTTTTCTCCGAGCAGTTTCTAGATAAAAGCTGCTGTTGTGAACAAGGGGGAGATAACTTCAACAATGATTGATAATGTGTGTATGAAATCTGTACAAAACTTCAGTTCCTTTTTCGAATCTGAATAAGGAATAAGGAACCAGTTCCCGTTTCCTTATTCGAATCTGAATAAGGAATAAGGAACCAGTTCCCGTTTCCTTATTCGCGCGAATAAGGAACTGGCAAAAAGAATGAAATGTAGTTGGTTGTTTGTTTCCTCCGAGCTGTTTCTAGATAAAAGCCATTGTTCTTAACAAGGGGGAGATAACTTTAACACTGATTGATAATGTGTGTATGAGTTCTGAACAAAAAACTTCAGTTCCTTTTTCGAATCTGAATAAGGAATAAGGAACCAGTTCCCGTTTCCTTATTCGAATCTGAATAAGGAAAAAGGAACCAGTTCCCGTTTCCTTATTCGAGCGAATAAGGAACTGGCAAATATAATGAAATGTAGTTGATTGTTTGCTTTCCGTGAGCAGTTTCTAGATAAGAGCCGCTGTTATGAACAAGGGGGAGATAACTTCAACAATGAATAATAATGTGTGTATGAAATCTGTACAAAACTTCAGTTCCTTTTTCAAATCTGAATAAGGAATAAGGAACCAGTTCCCGTTTCCTTATTCGAATCTGAATAAGGAATAAGGAGCCAGTTCCCGTTTCCTTATTCGCGCGAATAAGGAACTGGCAAATATAATGAAATATGGTTGATTGGTTGTTTCCTCCGAGCAGTTTCTCGATAAAAGCCATTGTTCTTAAAAAGGGGGAGATAACTTTAACACTGATTGATAATGTGTGTATGAGTTCTGAACAAAAAACTTCAGTTCCTTTTTCGAATCTGAATAAGGAATAAGGAACCAGTTCCCGTTTCCTTATTCGAATCTGAATAAGGAATAAGGAACCAGTTCCCGTTTCCTTATTCGAGCGAATAAGGAACTGGCAAATATAATGAAATGATGTTGAGTGTTTGTTTTCCCCCGAGTAGTTTCTAGAAAAAAAAACCGTTGTTCTGAACAAGGGGGAGATAACTTCGACAATGATTGATGATGTTTGTATGAAATCTGTACACAAACTTCAGTTCCTTTTTTCGAATCTGAATAAGGAATTAGGAACCAGTTCGCGTTTCCTTATTCGAATCTGAATAAGGAATAGGTAACCAGTTCCCGTTTCCTTATTCGAGCGAATAAGGAACTGGCAGATATAATGAAATGTAGTAGATTGCTTGTTTTCTCCGAGCAGTTTCTAGATAAAACCCGTTTTTCTGAACAAGGGGGAGATAACGTCGACAATGATTGATAATGTGTGTATGAAATCTGTACAAAAACTTTAGTTCCTTTTTCGAATCTGAATAAGGAAAAAGGAACCAGTTCCCGTTTCTTTATTCGAATCTGAATAAGGAATAAGGAACCGGTTCCCGTTTTCTTTATTCGAGCGAATAAGGAACTGGCAAGTATGATCAATTGTAGTTGAATTTGTTATTACGAGATCGGCTTTTAGGTATAATCCGTTGATCTGAATATTGGTTATATGACTTTAACAATGATAGTTATATGTTTGAGAAAGCTGTTCTGATTCTGATACAATGTACCTCAGTTCCTTTTTGGAATTTTAATAAGAAATAATTATGGAACTAGTTTACTTACTCTGTCGTATAAGGAGCTGACAAATATTATCTTATATAGAGCACATTCGCCTTCTCTTCTTGATTTGTCTTATTATCGCTAAACAATCAACAAAGGAGATATAATTTCTTTCAACATTTATTTCTGATACGTTAAGAAAAAAAGGTTCAACACTAAAACAGCTAGTAATAAATGGGCCTGTGTAAAACGCAGCTTTTAACCCAGCCAATATAAACATATAGAAAATACGCAGCTTTTACGCATAGAATATATAGGGAAAAAGTGTGAATTACTCTGCAGTTAGGCACTTTTTGGAAAATAAGTCAAAATGTATTTTGATAAGAAAAATGGCTTATGTATCAATCATAAATGAATGAAATTATTAATAAATATATGAATAAAATTGATATTGTGATTTATTAACGTGGTCGTTATTTTGACTTGACCACCGAAAAGAAGAAATAACTGCAATAAGTAGTAATCTTTTTTTTTTAATGGAGGGCGGATTTCAAAGAATTTTTTTAAAATGAAAGATCAGGGAGATATTATTATTACTATTAATATGTAGACAAAAAAAGTCGCTCCTGCTTTCTCACACAGGGCTTGGGACCCAACGATGGTGCATTTGGTTATTTTGCTTTTGTTCTTTTAAGCCTAAACTTATATTGAAATGCTGAAGATATGTTGTGATATCGAAATTTAAAGCAAAATATAACATCAAGTTTATTTCTTTTCCAAAAACAAAAACAAAGAAGAATGAACATTGCAACATGCAGCTATCAAAGTAGAATCAACTGTAACAACCTTCACATGCATTTGACATAAGGAGCAGTGAATAATCAACACTCTTACACAAATCAACAATTGTCAAAACACATAACAAGTTGTATACGGTTGATTATTGATACATGTAATATATACATGTATAATGACAGTTATGTGTGAATTCATTTTCATAGCAAAAACGGCTTACTGTAGAAGATTTGGTTTAGTAATATATATGTTCAGTAATAAATATTTTTAATCTTTTTTATTTCTTAGAATGACAAACATGAAAAGCTTAACCATGTTTTCTTGTAATATTTATTGAACTATCCCACCTGAACCACTCTGGCTAAACTTTAGTAAAACACAAAGTAAACAAATTGTGAGTTGAGTGCAAAACAGTTAAACTGCATTTTTTATACAGCTACAACTGTTTTGCACTGTACAATATTAAGTTAGGTTTTTTCTACATCATTGTTCTTTTTTTAATTTCTGTCTCAGAATCAAGGCTACCTCCAAAAGATGTTGGAACGAAACATGCTAAATAAATTATATTTAAAAGAACCAGAAATTTAACAAAAAGTTGTTTTGTTCATGTTATCAAAATACTGTTAATTACTGATATTCATATTTCACTTAATGAACCAATTTAAGTTTAAAGAAGATATTAACCATTGGATATTGCTGTCATCAGCACCATCTAATCTAGGTCTACATTTGCCATCTGATCAAGATGTACACTTGCCATCTGGTCTGGATCTACACTTTGCATTTTGTGATACATAGGGTTATTTCTGAACAAGAAGTGAACAGTGTAGACATCAGATCGCACAAATTTGCAAGCTGATCTGGATAAACACTGTTGCATATATGCAATAAACCCAAATATATATATATATATATATATATATATATATATATATATATATATATATATATATATATATATATATATATATATATATATATATATATATATATATATATATATATATATATATATATATATATATATATATATTGAGGGAGTAAACAGTTAATTGTCATGAAATTTAAAAGATCGCATACTGGCTTTTATCTTGTTTAGATTTCCCAATTTCGGCTACCAATTTGGAATGCCTTTAGTCAAGTTCAACTAAGATCACACGAGTTATGCTCTCGTCAAGAATATATCGAAAAGAGAAGTTAAAAAGTATAAGGAACAGCAGAGGTTTAAGTCCAAACAGTTGATGATAAGACATATTTAAAGTAAAGACCCCATTTCTGTTATAGAATACTGGTATATAACTAGATGGGTGTTCAGTTGAACACTTGTATCGCCCTCTGGTACAATGTCGGAAAAAAATGCAAGTTCAAAACGGGGCATAACTCCTTTTTGGCCAAAACAACTTGTCATCATCACGAGTATGTTGTTTTGAGCAAAATAATTTAAAAGTTTCATGAAGAAATGTTGAGAAATGGCAAGATTATAGCCAACATTAAGTTTTCATGCCAACATACAAGTATAAAAAGGGGCATAACTCCAACAAATGTGACCTTGACCTCAAGAATTTGGCACTATCATGAGCTTTTTGTCATAGGCAATATAATTTATTTAATTTAAGAAATGATAAGAAATGGCAAGGTTATTGCAAACGTTAAGTTTTCATGTAAAAATCCAAGTACAAAAAGGGGCATAACTCCATCAAATGTGAACTTGACCTAAAGAATTCAGCATCACCATGAGCATGTTGTCATAAACAATATCATTTGAAAGTTTCATGAAGAAATATTGAAAAATGGCAAAGTTTTAGTCAATGTTATGTTTTCAGGTCAAAATCCAAGTACAAAAAGGGGCATAACTCCATCAAATGTGACCTTGACTAAAGAATTTGGCATCATCATGAGTGTGTTTTCATAGGCTATATAATTTGAACGTTTCATAAAGAAATATTAAGAAATGGCAAAGTTATAGCGAATGTTAAGTTTTCGTGATGGACAGATGTACAGACAGTCTGAACGAAAAGACAAAGCGATTCCTATGTATCGTCATTTCTTTGAAAGGGCGACACAAAAAATGAGCTTTGGTGAAAAATCATAACTTTGATTTGATTTGGTTATCATGACCTTTAACGTAGTGATCTCAATATCAGTAGGAATCATTCTCAAATCAAGGGCTTTCAACACACCAGGAGTGTTGACTGTAGGCATAAACAATGTCCAGCTATTGTCCAGACAAACTTTGCCATTTGTCATATTTGATCATGTGACCTAGACCATCGACTTAATCACATTACCCAAGTATCGCTGACTTTAGGACAGCTGCTGTCATCCTGAAAACAACAGACACCTGGATGGATGGACAATGCCCTAACATAATGCGTCCCATCTTAAGATGCACTCTGTACAACGGAAACGACTGCAAGCTCGACTATTCGAAGTCAGACATATTTAAGCACATTTTAAACTGGGCTTCGTTCAAACTGGAGAGTGATTCAGGAGTTTATGACACCCAACACACACATGAACAAAAGTTTCATAAACCAAGTTATGAAATCAATAAATTTTACGTGGTGGTGGTGGTGGATGTGGTGGGTGGTGGTTGGTGGTGGTGGTGGTGAGTGGTGGTGGTGGTGGGTGGTAGTGGGTGGTGGTGGTGGGTGGCGGTGGTTGGTGGTGGTGGTGGTGGGTGGTGGGTGGTAGTGGTGGTGGGTGGGTGGGTGGTGGTGGGTGGTGATGGGAGGGTGGGAGGGGGTGGTGGTGGTGGGTGGTGGTGGTGGGAGGTGGATGTGGTGGGTGGTGGTGGTGGCGGGTGGGTGGTGGTGGTGGGTGGTGGTAGTGGTTGGTGGTGGTGGGTGGTGGTGGTGGTTGGTGGTGGGTGGTAGTGGGAGGTGGGTGTGGTGGTGGGCGGTGGTGGTGGTGGTGGGTGGTGGTGTGGGTGGTGGTGGGTGATGGTGGTGGTGGGTGTGGTGGGTGGTGGTGGTAGTGGGCGGTGGTGGTGGTTGGTGGTGGTGGGCGGTGGTGATGGGTGGTGGTGTGTGGGTGGTGGTGGTGGTGGGTGGTGGTAATGGGTGGTGGAGGGTGGGTGGTGGTGGTGGGTGGTGGTGGTGTGGGGGGGGGGTGATGGGTAATGATGGTTGGTGGTGGTTGTGGTGGTGGGTGGGTGGTGGTGTGTGGTGGTGGTGGGTGGTGGTAGGTGGGTGGTTGGATGGGTGGGTGGGGGGTGGGGGTGGTGGTTGTTGGTGGTGGTGGGTGGGTGGTTGGATGGGTGGGTGGGGGGTGGGGGTGGCGGTGGTGTTGGAATGAAAGTTATGGAATGAAAGTTATGAGGTTTCACCAGCTTGCATGCAAACTTTAACCCTAATTTCTAAGTCTACAAAGGGCAATAATTTGATAAAAATCAAAGGAAGAGTTATGGTTCTTGGCATACATAGTCAGGGTCATGATAGTGAACAACTTTCAAAAGCTATAGTACAAGAAGTATGAAAGTAACTAGCTTTCACGCAAACTTTAACCTAAAAATTCTACGTAAAAAAAGGGCAATAATTTGATAAAAATCAAAGAAAGAGTTATGGTTCTTGGCATACATAGTCAGGGTCATGATGGTGAACAAGTGTATTTAGTTTCAAAGCTATAGTACAAGAAGTATGAAAGTAACTAGCTTGCACGCAAACTTTAACCAGAAATTCTAAGTTGAAAAAGGGCCATAATTTGATAAAAAAGTGAAAGAAAGAGTTATGGTTCTTGGCATACATAGTCAGGGTCATGATGGTAAACAAGTGTTGAAAGTTTCAAAGCTATAGTACAAGAAGTATTAAAGAAACTAGCTTGCACGCAAACATTAACCTAAAATTCTCAGTCGAAAAAGGGCAATAATTTGAGCAAAATGGAAGTTAGAGTTATGGTTCTTGGCATACCCAGTCGGGATATGATAATGAACAAGTGCTGAAAGTTTCAAAGCTGTAGTATAAGTAGTATTGAAGTAATGGGTTTGTACAGTAGCTTGCACGCAAACTTTAACCTTAAATTCTAAGTCGAAAAAGGGCCATAATTTGATCAAAATGAAAGTTAGAGTTATGGTTCTTGGCATACACACGCTGGACATGATGATGAACGAGTGTGTCAAGTTTCAAAGCTGTAGTGTAAGTAGTATTGAAGTTATGTGTTTGTACAGTAGCTTGCACGCAAACTTTAACCTTAAATTCTAAGTCGAAAAAGGGTCATAATTTGATCAAAATGAAAGTTAGAGTTATGGTTCTTGGCATACACACTTGGGACATGATGATGAACAAGTGTGTCAAGTTTCAAAGCTGTAGTATAAGTAGTATTGAAGTTATGTGTTTGTACAGTAGCTTGCACGCAAACTTTAACCTGAAATTCTAAGTCAAAAAAGGGCCATAATTTGATCAAAATGAAAGTTAGAGTTATGGTTGTTGGCATACACACTCAGAACATGATGATGAACAAGGGTGTCAAGTTTCAAAGCTGTAGTATAAGTAGTATTGAAGTTATGTGTTTATACAGTAGCTTGCACGCAAACTTTAACCTGAAATTCTAAGTCTAAAAAGGGCCATAATTTGATAAAAATGAAAGTTAGAGTTATGGTTCTTGGCATACACACTTGGGATATGATGATGAACAAGTGTTGAAAGTTTCAAAGCTGTAGTATAAGTAGTATTGAAGTTATGAGTTTGTACAGTAGCTTGCACGCAAACTTTAACCTGAAATTCTAAGTCGAAAAAGGGCCATAATTTGATCAAAATGAAAGTTAGAGTTATGGTTTTTGGCATACACACTTGGGACATGATGATGAACAAGTGTGCCAAGTTTTAAAGCTGTAGTATAAGTAGTATTGAAGTAATGAGTTTGTACAGTAGATTGCATGCAAACTTTAACCTGAAATTCTAAGTCAAAAAAGGGCCATAATTTGATCAAAATGAAAGTTAGAGTTATGGTTCTTGGCATACACACTCGGGACATGATGATGAACAAGTGTGCCAAGTTTAAAAGCTGTAGCTATAGTAGTTTTTAAGATATAGGTAGGTTGCACGTAAACTTTAACCAAAGCGGGACGCCGACGCCCAAGTGAGTACAATAACTCGACATATTCTTCGAATAGTCGAGCTAAAAATAGCACATCGGCCATAACTCATGCAAATTTAGGCCAACCACAACATTCCTGTTACATGGCCAGAAGCCCTTTGTTACATTAGTTTGCCAAGTTTCATTAAAGCCTTTGCAGACATGCAGGAACAGCGCACAAACACTTAAAAGTGACTGTAATACCAGGGACAGTTACTGTTATCCAATTAATATGATAAAGTGAAAACTAGCATCTGACAGATAATCATGTATCATTCAGACTAAAGAGGCATTAATGTCACCCGGTTACAGTTAATAGAGAAACCACATGGCTATACTGTGTATCCCTTTTTTTGTCTAGAAATTCAATTTGAACTTGTTTTCATAATTCTTTATTCTCAGTAACATTTTACAATTAAATACAGTCATCCATGTCAAGGGGAACGTTTTAACAGTCTGTTTCTAGCTGCTCTTTCCTTCTCACCATTCATAAATCTGAAAATGAAAACATTTAAATTAATAATAAGGAAATAATGTCAGTACATATGAGCCAGTCTTCAAATTGTATTAACTTCAGTTTGAAGATAAACCAATACTGATATACATCTACATTATCAATAAATGATGAGAGGAAAATTATTTCAAATAACCCTGTTAATTCCTTAATGTACCATATTTATTAAACTGAAAAGGGGGTTAACAATAAAAAAATTTTGGAAGAGAATAACTGTTTCAGTAGGCATTTATAGATTAACATTTAAAAATACATCATAAATTAAAAAAACCCATTCACTATATAAATTATAAATAAGCACTGGCATTAGCAGTTTAACGTTGTTAATAGAGTTAAATCATTAAGCTCAGGGCTATTCCAAATAGTGAAATACATGTGGCTTTACTATTATTGCCAAAATTTGATGGAGGCAAATGGTTTGATGACTCTGTAACACATTTCTATAAGAATTATTATACAAGTTAAATAAATAAATGTTGCACATGAGAGATTTTTCATGTATTACATTCATTATTTATATTAAAGGAATGACAATTAACAAAATAGTATTAATACTGAAATTTAACCCTTTACTCCATGCGATCTGGCTGTTGTTATTCACAGATGGACAGTGTAGATCAAGATCTGCCGATACATATAGAAATTGTCTGATCATGATTTACTTTGTTTGCTGTTTAATTCATTAGGTTGTTTCTGCTTGAAATGCGAACAGTTTAGATCCTGATCAGAAGCTACAGATGTGCCAGCTGATCTGGATATACGAAGGTTGTCCCAATAAATCATAGACTATCTGAATGAAAAGAAAACTACTGAACACATATTTATGCAACTTTTATGGTTAGTTAAAACATTAATTGGTAATTTGTTGATGAAATATCAAAGAACAATAGACTACCATAAAGAAATTGGAAACATTTTAACAATTCGACCTGTCGACCAGTGGCGCACATCGCAACGTCATTAAAATGCTCACACAGCATACCGTTACTCCTTCCTGAAGTAATCTTCAGCATTTTGATACACACTGTGTCTGATCACCGGACTATTAAATAAATTAATGTCACACTCTGTTACATTATTTCAAGAATTTTGTTGAAGGCCAAGCTTTCTGATCTCGTCAAGAGATCTGAGATTTGCGACCTATGAGCCCGAAAGTACACAACGTCTACCGGAGCAAGGTCTAGCGAGTACGGGGGATGACTGATTCCGAGTATTATTTCCGTTTCGCCATGCGAAAACTTTCTGTGCCACTTTTGTATACTAACGCTCTAGAAATGAGAATGCTTTTTAACTTGTTTTTATTCATTAATCGTGTCTTTTGGCGTCAATTAGCTTTTATCACAATATTGGATGATCGAAATGTGCGCCGCAGCTTCTTCAAACGTCGCGATTTTTATTAGAAATTAACATTTACTCATTAGCATGAAACCAGCACTACTCTTATACAAATTATGGCAACTTTTTGAAACTTTGCATATTGATTTCAGAATTATCACCAATTAAGGCAACATTAACAATTAGCCGCTAAAATGGCACTGTGTAATGTATTAACTGTTTAAAGTAAATTTTTGAATTCAAAATCATGGCGCTTTTTGACGTGAGTCGCAAATCGCTATCTCGGTTTGATAAAGTGTGTGTAATTTCTTTATTTTAAAAGATTCGTTGAAGTTCAGCATACCTGTTACCAAATGATGTCTTAACTAACTGTGAAATTTGCTTAAAGATGTGTTCAGTAGTTTTCTTTTTATTCAAAAAGTCTACGATGTATTGGGACAACCCTCGTACACTGTATGAACATGCGACAAAACCTGTATATAATGAGTAAAGTGTTATAATGTATGTTTTTTTTCAAAATTTCTAGACATACATGTAAGTGACTGTTAAAAATTAAATAAATAACTGTTGAATTACTGAAAATTTCAATCAATCAAACTTAATTAATAATTTTACAATGAATCATATATTTTTGAGAAATATCAACCACATACCGTAAATTGGTTTATTTTGGCCTTGTTTAATAATTTGCCTAATTGGCCACCATGATGAAAAGGCCAAAATTAAACACACTAAAATATGTCACAGCTGAAAATTCAGCCCATTTAGTGCAAACACAACAACAATACAGATTGACTTTCACACGTCATCAACGCTGACCACTATTTATCGCTTATCAAACCAACCAGATAAATCTCATAATTTTTAATTTAATTACTGTATTTCATTCAGTTTGTTGGATTATTGCATGCTGCAATTAATGTTCTGAGAATGTCGATCTTAAAATATTTTATGAATTACACGTGACAAAAAACGTATCTGTGTTTATTTTTTGCCACACAATGATAAATGGCCAAAATTAAACTGGCCAAAATAAAACAAAGGTATTATGGGGCAAAATGGACAAAATATCACGACACCAAAATATCCCAATTTACGGTATTGAGGTCACTTAAGTTTTAGAAACATAAATGATCATCACAAATACCTTGGAGTCAATAAAATGTTCGTCCATGTACGTAACCAGATCTTGTGAATTAAACAGCAACTATAATAAGGTCAGCTGCAGGGACTCATCCTTCCAACTGTCTTTTCTTCTTAACCATGTTAACTGAAGAAAAAATTTAAATACAAGATACATATACTATATAGGTGTTAATAAAACCACCAGTCATTGCAATAAAAAGTTTCAGGTATGCTATTATGTGATTCCAATCTTCCAATCCTAAACTTGTTTTTGACACAACAATGATGTAAGGAAAATTAAAGACATCAGTTTCATGACAGGTTTTCATAGTTAGTTTCTAAAGACCATTTGAATTGATCAGACCAACTGATTATTATAAAATAATTATTATAATTTTACTGCTTGCTGCTATTGTTTCTAGATTTTTTTAAATCAGTGAACAGAAGATTAGAACTGTCAACTGTATGTGTAAGCTGGCACATCCATGCCGTCTGATCAGGATCTGCACAGTTGGCTTTAAGCAACAACAACAATCACATTTATTGCATTAAACACAAAGTACTTATAGCAAACACATACATATTAAGTGGTAGACATTTATCTGAGAGGCATAATTAAACTAAATGTTAACAATTTAATTTTCAAAATATTATTGTCTTTCTTTTACAGCTGAAAAAATAAACTTCGCAATATTATACATAGTTTCATAGTTAAGATTCCATAGTTAACGGGACCAGTGCAGATCCTGATCAGAAGAAATGCTGAATGATGAATATTTCTCCAGTACAACCTATTGTCAGGTCAGAATGTTCTGCTACAACCTAACAATGAACATATTACCATGCTTTAAGACGATTATTTTCTTTTCACACCTCATCACCTTCATAACATTATGGTTTACAATTTATTATTCAGAACGATCATTTAACCCATTGACCCCACCCCTATCAGGCTGATCAATTGCACTGCTCGACATTATAATTTTTGACATTGCCAGATATAATTATGTTTGAAAAGCCAATTATAACAATTTATTGTTTAAAAGACCGATTTTCAAATTATGTAAACACTTATAATCCTATTCAGGCTATTGTTATATACCTTGTTTTCAGTGTTGTATACTTTAACTTACCGGTTATATCACGTGTTTTCTCGGACAGCAGGGTCTGGAACCCAGAGGAATGAAGTTCAATGATTATTTTCCTCTATTATTATACGGCAAAAGCCCGGGCGCGAAGCGCCCGGGCGTTGCCGCTTATAGGTTACATGTATTTTTATTCAAAAATCGTATGTAATTATTGTTTAGACAATGTTAGAGGGGTATAAACCCGTGTCCTTTTTTGCCGGCCATTGGGCCGGAAGTTGAAATCTTTTTTTAAGATATTTAAACGAAAATTTAAATTTATCTAGAAGATAATTATTTTCAATGCCCATCTTAAAAAACCTTGAAGTTTATACAATTAAATTGTCTTACAATAAAGTAGTTTTCTTGGTTCACAGTTTTTCAATTCCAAAACGAATGCCTGCACACCCAAACATTCACGCCGTCAGCTTCTAATCTCCACTGTGGAGAGTTGGGTTTCAGCTAAAAACTAGATTCTGGAAGACTATCACACAGTCTTTATCATTGGATAGACTCCCAGACAGCTTTGTACATCGAAATCTTTTTAGTATATATCTGTACTGCTTATCATTTGGGATGTATACACATTTGTTTTGACTTTTGTGTCTGGCTTAATGGCACAGACAGTAATTTACATTTACAGTCCCTGAAGGCATACACATTTAAATGCATTTCCAGTCCATAGATAGACTAAATCAAATAGTCTATTTTCATGTGTGTGTTTTTTCCTGTGATTTCAAAGATTCCTTTCTGTATCACAGTTATTACTCAAATTTATGTGTATTATTCACAAATATACAAATTATGCAGCTTCACCAAAGTTAAAGAAGACAGGCTTTATTTTCCCAACCTTTGAGACTATTATATATTTTTTGGAAGATTTTCTGTTCAATTACTTGCCATCTGTATGGGGGAGTGTATGACCTTCATATCATTGATATTATCTGGCCTTTCAGCACTACAAATTAAAATATTCATGTCAGACAAAGTCAATAAGAAATCAAAATCTCTGCATAGCCAATAAAAAAGTATGCAGTACAGCCATTGTTTTGCGTATTAGAATTTTCTAATTTCAATCACTCTAGGATCAAAATAATTAAAGGATGACATAACCCACACAAAAAAGTGAAATATGCAACTTTTCTCATTAAAGAACGATAAAAATACAAATACAAGTGGATAATTTTGTAATTCTAACCTTAACACACAGATCACATGTGTGACATGCAAGGGCATAAACATAATATAGAACTTGAAAAAAAGGATTATTTTGCAAAGATAAAATTCTCTTGAAGAGGTCTCTCTGAACATTACATCAAACATAAATCAGCAAGATCACTAGAGAAGTAGTTGCAGGAAGACCTATACAGAAAAGATCGGCAATCATACTGAGATGTTCAAAATGAGAAGTGCAAACTTTTCCCATAAGATCAACACAATATCATGTGATCAATCAGCTACACGTCGTGTTGAGAACACACCTCTATAAAATCATTTATAGATGATCTTGCTTATTGTTGTCATGATAACTGACAACATGGGATTTTGTTAATATTCTCCAACTGCCTGTTAATGCAAAATGACTAGGAAAATGGTGTTTGGAAAAAAGGTTAATAAATCTGAAAAAACTCATCTATCTCTATTGCGCTTCTTTCATCATCATTTAGCAAATTAATTTTGGGAAAAGCTTAAACATATTTGAGAGTCAAATTAAAAAAAAAATTTAATGCCTAAATGCAGAGATCAGAATTCCTTGTCATATTTCTAGTAGAGGCTCCATCATGCAAACACTCTTTGGCTGTGTGGGGAGGCTGTGTATGCTGGATGTGGCCATTCCTGATATGCATTTTTCATTTTTTTGGTATGAAATGAAAACAACTGTATGACAAACTGATCACAAAACTTGTAAAGAACTATAAAATAACATGGTGGTTACTGTTCAGTGTTGTTAGCTCTGAAAATAAATAAAGTTTGAATTGAACTAATGTGTGTAAATAGGCTGAAATAACTAAAAGTCACACTGTATAACATTCATCAGTGCACATGAACAGGCTCAATGAAACCAAGCCTCCAATATTTTCATATTTTTCTTGTTCATTTGCTAGTCTGGATTACCTGCCCCTAACACTATGTTATCACCCGTACTGTTTGATAGTACGACGGGTACCAGACTAGTTCATTTGCTTGCAAAGTTCTCCATTAGCTTGTAAAGAGAAAATGTTCATGCCAGATAATGTACATATGATTTAAGCAAATTAACTATTTTTATTATTGTGATTAATCCATGTAAAATCCAATTGGTAAAATTATGTTTTTAACTAAAATGTTGTTATATAATAAATAAGTAGTTAGAACTCATGTTCATTAAGGTAAACTTTGCACACAGAAATTACCAGAATTTTATGTTGAATCAGTTATCTACAGGGCTGCCAACAGCAAATTGTGAAAAAAGAGGACTATGCACCGGGGATCAAGGGGGCCGCGTTAGCCCCCGGAAGCTCCTGGTTTCTAGCTGTTTTGGTGGGCTTAGAACCCAATCTCCTGCAATGTTTTTTTTTTTTCTCATTGAGAGTATCATCATCTTCTATTTATTGATATACAAATGAAAAATTCTCTTACAGTAATATTTATTCCTTTTTAATCTCTGTCTAGAAAACAAGATATATGTATGCATAACAAGTATGTGAACTTGTTTAAAAGCAAAAAGCTTTTTGTCTAAAAACAACATTTCTTTTTTGCAAAGTTTGCAGAACACCAGACCAAGAGAAGCAAGCGTAACGTAATCAACTTCGATAAGAATAGATTTAGTCCACTTTGACTTCTAACCACTTAAAATTAAATTTATTGACAACACCTCTGTCTATTTCTTTAATCCTTTCTGTGTCTTTTAAAAGAGCAATTTCCATTTTATTATATAAATTTCTAATCTTCCGATTTTAGAGAATTGTATCTTTTTGCAAGCCGTTTCTCAGAAATTCTCTACCTCCTACCCCTCCCCATTTTTTTTGGATTTATGGACATCGATCTCAAAATTGACCCCAAATCTGAAAATTTGCAGCTCTAAATCTAAAAACTGGCTTTGTTTACAAGCAATTTATTATTTTTTTAATGGCATTTAAGGCTTTTGCCGCAACTAGGCATAGCCTAATTCATATTATTATCTACATGTAGAAAACGATGGAAGTTTCATCAAAATAGCTAAATTAAAGAAATTTCAGTTTCATGGAAGTCGCCATTTTTTGTTTGACAGGTGCGCGCTAAAAATCTCGCGCCCGGAAACGGCTGTTTTTAGACTGATCGGGACCTAGGTCTTTAAGAAACGCGTTTGTCACATTCGTAAATTCTTTCGTAAATGGGTATCGCAGTTTACGATACGACACTATCGTAAATTTTTAATGAAACGCAGCCAATATTTGTCAGTTCCTTATATAACAGAGTAAGTAAACGGGAACTAGTTCCATATTTCTTATAAAGATTCCAAAAAGGACCTGAGGTATCAGAATCAGAACAGCTTTCTCACACATAAAACTATCATTGTTGAAGCTATATCACCTATAGTCAGATCAACGGATTTACCTTAAAGCCGATTTGGTAATAAAAAATTCAACTAAAATTGAACATATACTGAAAGGATAAAGAAACGCAGGGTAACATTTGTTCCGATATATTAAGAACGCGTTCTCCAAATAAAGTGAAACTTTGTGTATTGAGTTATTAGGTCATGATACACCTTAACATGTGTCGAAAGTGAATAAAACTTGTCTCCACTGCCTCAGTGTAAACCGTCGTGGAGCATGAGCTTTCGAACCTGCCAATCCAAT
>JAZAYU010001577.1:0-24573 GCA_038501625.1 Corbicula japonica | reverse complement strand
AACCTAACGTTAAAAACTGCAACACTTTAAACCTGGGAGAGTAGTTATTTACACAAAGATAACATACCCGAGTCTGTCTTTTAGCAAAACATATATGCATAATTATTTTCCCTTTAAATTAAACACCCCATTTTCTTGCATGTGCAGAGTTTACAAGTCTTTTTAGAATATGGAGACACTTTTCAAGCAGGTTTAACACTGGTCGCGAAAGGTAACTAGTTGACCTAATTCTGAGTGAGTTTAGACAGTTGGGAAATTTCGTGATGTTTTTTGCAAAAATTCCCAGGTCCGGGGGTGATAACAATTTTGAGCACAGGTACTTGAAACAAACTATTTTTAATGTTCTATATGGGTTATATACTATAATAAGACTAGATAGTATAAAGCCCATATAGAACATTAAAAATAGTTTGTTTCAAGTACCTGTGATTTTGAGCGAAATTTCATTTTCATCTTCAAGAACTCTGACTGGCAGATGTAACACTTCTTCGTCTTCTTCTATGTTAATGGCAATCATTCGATCACTGATATAATATGAACTCTTGTATTAAATTGGTGTTTAACTTGATGCTTCAGAATGACTTGAACTATCTTGTTGGTCAATAGCTATTCATAGCTAATGTTGTGCTTTATTGTGTAAACACCGACTTTAAATAAAATTTTGTATCTTGTATCTTGTATCTTGAACCACGTTGCTTGTAGTTAGTATTTTACTCTATACTTATATTGATAGAGGAAAATACTAAAGATAAGTGAAAGAAATAGACTGGATAAGAAGACAGCAGCTCCGAAATGGAATAAACAAACACGCAAGCATGGATGTATTGTGGGGGAAATTTTAAAATTTGAATACAATTATACTCTTGAGAGCATATATCTATGCGTGACACGCACATGCAGACATAGACAAATATCCATTAACATACGCACACAGAAACAGCAAAGCTTGAACGTACAAATAACACACACACCTACTTCACCTGTATATGCAAATTAGTGCATGCTCATTCTCCGACACATTTACAGAAATATAGACTCTTACAGCACTCAGTTGTACACACGCACATAGCAACATCACCACATACACTCACCATTACACACAAAAATAAAAATATGTGATGCACAAATGTAGGAGGATACTTATGCACACATGCTCGCACACATGCATGAACGCACAAGCACATATGCAGACACTCGCATGTGCACGTGCAAAAACAGACGCACCCATGCATGAATTTTGTCGTCCAGGTCCGGACATGCGAAAAAAACTCAATTTTGATGATTTTTTCAGCGGCAAGATTTCGCGATGAATGATGGCCCACTTTGAAGCTGGCATCACACCGGTCAAGAAAAGGTACATGATGACCTACTTTTCTCTTCATTTGGGCAAGATAGGGGCTCTGCTAGGGGGGTCAGGGGTGGGGTAGCACCTGCACTATAGTGCTGAACCCAAATTTTTTACCTTCAGAGATATCAAGTTGGGATTTTTTTGGCACACTCAGACACTCATTAGTGCTGTCAGTTTTCATTTTGGAGTGAATTGGGAGACTTTGTCGTTTTGATGAATTTTGTCGTCCAGGTCCGGACATGCAAAAAAAACTCAATTTTGATGATTTTTTCAGCGGCAAGATTTCGCGATGAATGATGGCCCACTTTGAAGCTGGCATCACACCGGTCAAGAAAAGGTACATGATGACCTACTTTTCTCTTCATTTGGGCAAGATAGGGGCTCTGCTAGGGGGGTCAGGGGTGGGGTAGCACCTGCACTATAGTGCTGAACCCAAATTTTTTACCTTCAGAGATATCAAGTTGGGATTTTTTTGGCACACTCAGACACTCATTAGTGCTGTCAGTTTTCATTTTGGAGTGAATTGGGAGACTTTGTCGTTTTGATGAATTTTGTCGTCCAGGTCCGGACATGCGAAAAAAAACTCAATTTTGATGATTTTTTCAGCGGCAAGATTTCGCGATGAATGATGGCCCACTTTGAAGCTGGCATCACACCGGTCAAGAAAAGGTACATGATGACCTACTTTTCTCTTCATTTGGGCAAGATAGGGGCTCTGCTAGGGGGGTCAGGGGTGGGGTAGCACCTGCACTATAGTGCTGAACCCAAATTTTTTACCTTCAGAGATATCAAGTTGGGATTTTTTTGGCACACTCAGACACTCATTAGTGCTGTCAGTTTTCATTTTGGAGTGAATTGGGAGACTTTGTCGTTTTGATGAATTTTGTCGTCCAGGTCCGGACATGCGAAAAAAACTCAATTTTGATGATTTTTTCAGCGGCAAGATTTCGCGATGAATGATGGCCCACTTTGAAGCTGGCATCACACCGGTCAAGAAAAGGTACATGATGACCTACTTTTCTCTTCATTTGGGCAAGATAGGGGCTCTGCTAGGGGGGTCAGGGGTGGGGTAGCACCTGCACTATAGTGCTGAACCCAAATTTTTTACCTTCAGAGATATCAAGTTGGGATTTTTTTGGCACACTCAGACACTCATTAGTGCTGTCAGTTTTCATTTTGGAGTGAATTGGGAGACTTTGTCGTTTTGATGAATTTTGTCGTCCAGGTCCGGACATGCAAAAAAAACTCAATTTTGATGATTTTTTCAGCGGCAAGATTTCGCGATGAATGATGGCCCACTTTGAAGCTGGCATCACACCGGTCAAGAAAAGGTACATGATGACCTACTTTTCTCTTCATTTGGGCAAGATAGGGGCTCTGCTAGGGGGGTCAGGGGTGGGGTAGCACCTGCACTATAGTGCTGAACCCAAATTTTTTACCTTCAGAGATATCAAGTTGGGATTTTTTTGGCACACTCAGACACTCATTAGTGCTGTCAGTTTTCATTTTGGAGTGAATTGGGAGACTTTGTCGTTTTGATGAATTTTGTCGTCCAGGTCCGGACATGCAAAAAAAACTCAATTTTGATGATTTTTTCAGCGGCAAGATTTCGCGATGAATGATGGCCCACTTTGAAGCTGGCATCACACCGGTCAAGAAAAGGTACATGATGACCTACTTTTCTCTTCATTTGGGCAAGATAGGGGCTCTGCTAGGGGGGTCAGGGGTGGGGTAGCACCTGCACTATAGTGCTGAACCCAAATTTTTTACCTTCAGAGATATCAAGTTGGGATTTTTTTGGCACACTCAGACACTCATTAGTGCTGTCAGTTTTCATTTTGGAGTGAATTGGGAGACTTTGTCGTTTTGATGAATTTTGTCGTCCAGGTCCGGACATGCGAAAAAAACTCAATTTTGATGATTTTTTCAGCGGCAAGATTTCGCGATGAATGATGGCCCACTTTGAAGCTGGCATCACACCGGTCAAGAAAAGGTACATGATGACCTACTTTTCTCTTCATTTGGGCAAGATAGGGGCTCTGCTAGGGGGGTCAGGGGTGGGGTAGCACCTGCACTATAGTGCTGAACCCAAATTTTTTACCTTCAGAGATATCAAGTTGGGATTTTTTTGGCACACTCAGACACTCATTAGTGCTGTCAGTTTTCATTTTGGAGTGAATTGGGAGACTTTGTCGTTTTGATGAATTTTGTCGTCCAGGTCCGGACATGCAAAAAAAACTCAATTTTGATGATTTTTTCAGCGGCAAGATTTCGCGATGAATGATGGCCCACTTTGAAGCTGGCATCACACCGGTCAAGAAAAGGTACATGATGACCTACTTTTCTCTTCATTTGGGCAAGATAGGGGCTCTGCTAGGGGGGTCAGGGGTGGGGTAGCACCTGCACTATAGTGCTGAACCCAAATTTTTTACCTTCAGAGATATCAAGTTGGGATTTTTTTGGCACACTCAGACACTCATTAGTGCTGTCAGTTTTCATTTTGGAGTGAATTGGGAGACTTTGTCGTTTTGATGAATTTTGTCGTCCAGGTCCGGACATGCGAAAAAAAACTCAATTTTGATGATTTTTTCAGCGGCAAGATTTCGCGATGAATGATGGCCCACTTTGAAGCTGGCATCACACCGGTCAAGAAAAGGTACATGATGACCTACTTTTCTCTTCATTTGGGCAAGATAGGGGCTCTGCTAGGGGGGTCAGGGGTGGGGTAGCACCTGCACTATAGTGCTGAACCCAAATTTTTTACCTTCAGAGATATCAAGTTGGGATTTTTTTGGCACACTCAGACACTCATTAGTGCTGTCAGTTTTCATTTTGGAGTGAATTGGGAGACTTTGTCGTTTTGATGAATTTTGTCGTCCAGGTCCGGACATGCGAAAAAAACTCAATTTTGATGATTTTTTCAGCGGCAAGATTTCGCGATGAATGATGGCCCACTTTGAAGCTGGCATCACACCGGTCAAGAAAAGGTACATGATGACCTACTTTTCTCTTCATTTGGGCAAGATAGGGGCTCTGCTAGGGGGGTCAGGGGTGGGGTAGCACCTGCACTATAGTGCTGAACCCAAATTTTTTACCTTCAGAGATATCAAGTTGGGATTTTTTTGGCACACTCAGACACTCATTAGTGCTGTCAGTTTTCATTTTGGAGTGAATTGGGAGACTTTGTCGTTTTGATGAATTTTGTCGTCCAGGTCCGGACATGCAAAAAAAACCTCAATTTTGATGATTTTTTCAGCGGCAAGATTTCGCGATGAATGATGGCCCACTTTGAAGCTGGCATCACACCGGTCAAGAAAAGGTACATGATGACCTACTTTTCTCTTCATTTGGGCAAGATAGGGGCTCTGCTAGGGGGGTCAGGGGTGGGGTAGCACCTGCACTATAGTGCTGAACCCAAATTTTTTACCTTCAGAGATATCAAGTTGGGATTTTTTTGGCACACTCAGACACTCATTAGTGCTGTCAGTTTTCATTTTGGAGTGAATTGGGAGACTTTGTCGTTTTGATGAATTTTGTCGTCCAGGTCCGGACATGCAAAAAAAACTCAATTTTGATGATTTTTTCAGCGGCAAGATTTCGCGATGAATGATGGCCCACTTTGAAGCTGGCATCACACCGGTCAAGAAAAGGTACATGATGACCTACTTTTCTCTTCATTTGGGCAAGATAGGGGCTCTGCTAGGGGGGTCAGGGGTGGGGTAGCACCTGCACTATAGTGCTGAACCCAAATTTTTTACCTTCAGAGATATCAAGTTGGGATTTTTTTGGCACACTCAGACACTCATTAGTGCTGTCAGTTTTCATTTTGGAGTGAATTGGGAGACTTTGTCGTTTTGATGAATTTTGTCGTCCAGGTCCGGACATGCAAAAAAAACTCAATTTTGATGATTTTTTCAGCGGCAAGATTTCGCGATGAATGATGGCCCACTTTGAAGCTGGCATCACACCGGTCAAGAAAAGGTACATGATGACCTACTTTTCTCTTCATTTGGGCAAGATAGGGGCTCTGCTAGGGGGGTCAGGGGTGGGGTAGCACCTGCACTATAGTGCTGAACCCAAATTTTTTACCTTCAGAGATATCAAGTTGGGATTTTTTTGGCACACTCAGACACTCATTAGTGCTGTCAGTTTTCATTTTGGAGTGAATTGGGAGACTTTGTCGTTTTGATGAATTTTGTCGTCCAGGTCCGGACATGCAAAAAAAACTCAATTTTGATGATTTTTTCAGCGGCAAGATTTCGCGATGAATGATGGCCCACTTTGAAGCTGGCATCACACCGGTCAAGAAAAGGTACATGATGACCTACTTTTCTCTTCATTTGGGCAAGATAGGGGCTCTGCTAGGGGGGTCAGGGGTGGGGTAGCACCTGCACTATAGTGCTGAACCCAAATTTTTTACCTTCAGAGATATCAAGTTGGGATTTTTTTGGCACACTCAGACACTCATTAGTGCTGTCAGTTTTCATTTTGGAGTGAATTGGGAGACTTTGTCGTTTTGATGAATTTTGTCGTCCAGGTCCGGACATGCGAAAAAAAACTCAATTTTGATGATTTTTTCAGCGGCAAGATTTCGCGATGAATGATGGCCCACTTTGAAGCTGGCATCACACCGGTCAAGAAAAGGTACATGATGACCTACTTTTCTCTTCATTTGGGCAAGATAGGGGCTCTGCTAGGGGGGTCAGGGGTGGGGTGGCACCTGCACTATAGTGCTGAACCCAAATTTTTTACCTTCAGAGATATCAAGTTGGGATTTTTTTGGCACACTCAGACACTCATTAGTGCTGTCAGTTTTCATTTTGGAGTGAATTGGGAGACTTTGTCGTTTTGATGAATTTTGTCGTCCAGGTCCGGACATGCGAAAAAAAACTCAATTTTGATGATTTTTTCAGCGGCAAGATTTCGCGATGAATGATGGCCCACTTTGAAGCTGGCATCACACCGGTCAAGAAAAGGTACATGATGACCTACTTTTCTCTTCATTTGGGCAAGATAGGGGCTCTGCTAGGGGGGTCAGGGGTGGGGTAGCACCTGCACTATAGTGCTGAACCCAAATTTTTTACCTTCAGAGATATCAAGTTGGGATTTTTTTGGCACACTCAGACACTCATTAGTGCTGTCAGTTTTCATTTTGGAGTGAATTGGGAGACTTTGTCGTTTTGATGAATTTTGTCGTCCAGGTCCGGACATGCAAAAAAAACTCAATTTTGATGATTTTTTCAGCGGCAAGATTTCGCGATGAATGATGGCCCACTTTGAAGCTGGCATCACACCGGTCAAGAAAAGGTACATGATGACCTACTTTTCTCTTCATTTGGGCAAGATAGGGGCTCTGCTAGGGGGGTCAGGGGTGGGGTAGCACCTGCACTATAGTGCTGAACCCAAATTTTTTACCTTCAGAGATATCAAGTTGGGATTTTTTTGGCACACTCAGACACTCATTAGTGCTGTCAGTTTTCATTTTGGAGTGAATTGGGAGACTTTGTCGTTTTGATGAATTTTGTCGTCCAGGTCCGGACATGCAAAAAAAACTCAATTTTGATGATTTTTTCAGCGGCAAGATTTCGCGATGAATGATGGCCCACTTTGAAGCTGGCATCACACCGGTCAAGAAAAGGTACATGATGACCTACTTTTCTCTTCATTTGGGCAAGATAGGGGCTCTGCTAGGGGGGTCAGGGGTGGGGTAGCACCTGCACTATAGTGCTGAACCCAAATTTTTTACCTTCAGAGATATCAAGTTGGGATTTTTTTGGCACACTCAGACACTCATTAGTGCTGTCAGTTTTCATTTTGGAGTGAATTGGGAGACTTTGTCGTTTTGATGAATTTTGTCGTCCAGGTCCGGACATGCAAAAAAAACTCAATTTTGATGATTTTTTCAGCGGCAAGATTTCGCGATGAATGATGGCCCACTTTGAAGCTGGCATCACACCGGTCAAGAAAAGGTACATGATGACCTACTTTTCTCTTCATTTGGGCAAGATAGGGGCTCTGCTAGGGGGGTCAGGGGTGGGGTAGCACCTGCACTATAGTGCTGAACCCAAATTTTTTACCTTCAGAGATATCAAGTTGGGATTTTTTTGGCACACTCAGACACTCATTAGTGCTGTCAGTTTTCATTTTGGAGTGAATTGGGAGACTTTGTCGTTTTGATGAATTTTGTCGTCCAGGTCCGGACATGCAAAAAAAACTCAATTTTGATGATTTTTTCAGCGGCAAGATTTCGCGATGAATGATGGCCCACTTTGAAGCTGGCATCACACCGGTCAAGAAAAGGTACATGATGACCTACTTTTCTCTTCATTTGGGCAAGATAGGGGCTCTGCTAGGGGGGTCAGGGGTGGGGTAGCACCTGCACTATAGTGCTGAACCCAAATTTTTTACCTTCAGAGATATCAAGTTGGGATTTTTTTGGCACACTCAGACACTCATTAGTGCTGTCAGTTTTCATTTTGGAGTGAATTGGGAGACTTTGTCGTTTTGATGAATTTTGTCGTCCAGGTCCGGACATGCGAAAAAAAACTCAATTTTGATGATTTTTTCAGCGGCAAGATTTCGCGATGAATGATGGCCCACTTTGAAGCTGGCATCACACCGGTCAAGAAAAGGTACATGATGACCTACTTTTCTCTTCATTTGGGCAAGATAGGGGCTCTGCTAGGGGGGTCAGGGGTGGGGTGGCACCTGCACTATAGTGCTGAACCCAAATTTTTTACCTTCAGAGATATCAAGTTGGGATTTTTTTGGCACACTCAGACACTCATTAGTGCTGTCAGTTTTCATTTTGGAGTGAATTGGGAGACTTTGTCGTTTTGATGAATTTTGTCGTCCAGGTCCGGACATGCGAAAAAAACTCAATTTTGATGATTTTTTCAGCGGCAAGATTTCGCGATGAATGATGGCCCACTTTGAAGCTGGCATCACACCGGTCAAGAAAAGGTACATGATGACCTACTTTTCTCTTCATTTGGGCAAGATAGGGGCTCTGCTAGGGGGGTCAGGGGTGGGGTAGCACCTGCACTATAGTGCTGAACCCAAATTTTTTACCTTCAGAGATATCAAGTTGGGATTTTTTTGGCACACTCAGACACTCATTAGTGCTGTCAGTTTTCATTTTGGAGTGAATTGGGAGACTTTGTCGTTTTGATGAATTTTGTCGTCCAGGTCCGGACATGCAAAAAAAACTCAATTTTGATGATTTTTTCAGCGGCAAGATTTCGCGATGAATGATGGCCCACTTTGAAGCTGGCATCACACCGGTCAAGAAAAGGTACATGATGACCTACTTTTCTCTTCATTTGGGCAAGATAGGGGCTCTGCTAGGGGGGTCAGGGGTGGGGTAGCACCTGCACTATAGTGCTGAACCCAAATTTTTTACCTTCAGAGATATCAAGTTGGGATTTTTTTGGCACACTCAGACACTCATTAGTGCTGTCAGTTTTCATTTTGGAGTGAATTGGGAGACTTTGTCGTTTTGATGAATTTTGTCGTCCAGGTCCGGACATGCAAAAAAAACTCAATTTTGATGATTTTTTCAGCGGCAAGATTTCGCGATGAATGATGGCCCACTTTGAAGCTGGCATCACACCGGTCAAGAAAAGGTACATGATGACCTACTTTTCTCTTCATTTGGGCAAGATAGGGGCTCTGCTAGGGGGGTCAGGGGTGGGGTAGCACCTGCACTATAGTGCTGAACCCAAATTTTTTACCTTCAGAGATATCAAGTTGGGATTTTTTTGGCACACTCAGACACTCATTAGTGCTGTCAGTTTTCATTTTGGAGTGAATTGGGAGACTTTGTCGTTTTGATGAATTTTGTCGTCCAGGTCCGGACATGCAAAAAAAACTCAATTTTGATGATTTTTTCAGCGGCAAGATTTCGCGATGAATGATGGCCCACTTTGAAGCTGGCATCACACCGGTCAAGAAAAGGTACATGATGACCTACTTTTCTCTTCATTTGGGCAAGATAGGGGCTCTGCTAGGGGGGTCAGGGGTGGGGTAGCACCTGCACTATAGTGCTGAACCCAAATTTTTTACCTTCAGAGATATCAAGTTGGGATTTTTTTGGCACACTCAGACACTCATTAGTGCTGTCAGTTTTCATTTTGGAGTGAATTGGGAGACTTTGTCGTTTTGATGAATTTTGTCGTCCAGGTCCGGACATGCAAAAAAAACTCAATTTTGATGATTTTTTCAGCGGCAAGATTTCGCGATGAATGATGGCCCACTTTGAAGCTGGCATCACACCGGTCAAGAAAAGGTACATGATGACCTACTTTTCTCTTCATTTGGGCAAGATAGGGGCTCTGCTAGGGGGGTCAGGGGTGGGGTAGCACCTGCACTATAGTGCTGAACCCAAATTTTTTACCTTCAGAGATATCAAGTTGGGATTTTTTTGGCACACTCAGACACTCATTAGTGCTGTCAGTTTTCATTTTGGAGTGAATTGGGAGACTTTGTCGTTTTGATGAATTTTGTCGTCCAGGTCCGGACATGCGAAAAAAAACTCAATTTTGATGATTTTTTCAGCGGCAAGATTTCGCGATGAATGATGGCCCACTTTGAAGCTGGCATCACACCGGTCAAGAAAAGGTACATGATGACCTACTTTTCTCTTCATTTGGGCAAGATAGGGGCTCTGCTAGGGGGGTCAGGGGTGGGGTGGCACCTGCACTATAGTGCTGAACCCAAATTTTTTACCTTCAGAGATATCAAGTTGGGATTTTTTTGGCACACTCAGACACTCATTAGTGCTGTCAGTTTTCATTTTGGAGTGAATTGGGAGACTTTGTCGTTTTGATGAATTTTGTCGTCCAGGTCCGGACATGCGAAAAAAACTCAATTTTGATGATTTTTTCAGCGGCAAGATTTCGCGATGAATGATGGCCCACTTTGAAGCTGGCATCACACCGGTCAAGAAAAGGTACATGATGACCTACTTTTCTCTTCATTTGGGCAAGATAGGGGCTCTGCTAGGGGGGTCAGGGGTGGGGTAGCACCTGCACTATAGTGCTGAACCCAAATTTTTTACCTTCAGAGATATCAAGTTGGGATTTTTTTGGCACACTCAGACACTCATTAGTGCTGTCAGTTTTCATTTTGGAGTGAATTGGGAGACTTTGTCGTTTTGATGAATTTTGTCGTCCAGGTCCGGACATGCAAAAAAAACTCAATTTTGATGATTTTTTCAGCGGCAAGATTTCGCGATGAATGATGGCCCACTTTGAAGCTGGCATCACACCGGTCAAGAAAAGGTACATGATGACCTACTTTTCTCTTCATTTGGGCAAGATAGGGGCTCTGCTAGGGGGGTCAGGGGTGGGGTAGCACCTGCACTATAGTGCTGAACCCAAATTTTTTACCTTCAGAGATATCAAGTTGGGATTTTTTTGGCACACTCAGACACTCATTAGTGCTGTCAGTTTTCATTTTGGAGTGAATTGGGAGACTTTGTCGTTTTGATGAATTTTGTCGTCCAGGTCCGGACATGCAAAAAAAACTCAATTTTGATGATTTTTTCAGCGGCAAGATTTCGCGATGAATGATGGCCCACTTTGAAGCTGGCATCACACCGGTCAAGAAAAGGTACATGATGACCTACTTTTCTCTTCATTTGGGCAAGATAGGGGCTCTGCTAGGGGGGTCAGGGGTGGGGTAGCACCTGCACTATAGTGCTGAACCCAAATTTTTTACCTTCAGAGATATCAAGTTGGGATTTTTTTGGCACACTCAGACACTCATTAGTGCTGTCAGTTTTCATTTTGGAGTGAATTGGGAGACTTTGTCGTTTTGATGAATTTTGTCGTCCAGGTCCGGACATGCAAAAAAAACTCAATTTTGATGATTTTTTCAGCGGCAAGATTTCGCGATGAATGATGGCCCACTTTGAAGCTGGCATCACACCGGTCAAGAAAAGGTACATGATGACCTACTTTTCTCTTCATTTGGGCAAGATAGGGGCTCTGCTAGGGGGGTCAGGGGTGGGGTAGCACCTGCACTATAGTGCTGAACCCAAATTTTTTACCTTCAGAGATATCAAGTTGGGATTTTTTTGGCACACTCAGACACTCATTAGTGCTGTCAGTTTTCATTTTGGAGTGAATTGGGAGACTTTGTCGTTTTGATGAATTTTGTCGTCCAGGTCCGGACATGCAAAAAAAACTCAATTTTGATGATTTTTTCAGCGGCAAGATTTCGCGATGAATGATGGCCCACTTTGAAGCTGGCATCACACCGGTCAAGAAAAGGTACATGATGACCTACTTTTCTCTTCATTTGGGCAAGATAGGGGCTCTGCTAGGGGGGTCAGGGGTGGGGTAGCACCTGCACTATAGTGCTGAACCCAAATTTTTTACCTTCAGAGATATCAAGTTGGGATTTTTTTGGCACACTCAGACACTCATTAGTGCTGTCAGTTTTCATTTTGGAGTGAATTGGGAGACTTTGTCGTTTTGATGAATTTTGTCGTCCAGGTCCGGACATGCGAAAAAAAACTCAATTTTGATGATTTTTTCAGCGGCAAGATTTCGCGATGAATGATGGCCCACTTTGAAGCTGGCATCACACCGGTCAAGAAAAGGTACATGATGACCTACTTTTCTCTTCATTTGGGCAAGATAGGGGCTCTGCTAGGGGGGTCAGGGGTGGGGTGGCACCTGCACTATAGTGCTGAACCCAAATTTTTTACCTTCAGAGATATCAAGTTGGGATTTTTTTGGCACACTCAGACACTCATTAGTGCTGTCAGTTTTCATTTTGGAGTGAATTGGGAGACTTTGTCGTTTTGATGAATTTTGTCGTCCAGGTCCGGACATGCGAAAAAAACTCAATTTTGATGATTTTTTCAGCGGCAAGATTTCGCGATGAATGATGGCCCACTTTGAAGCTGGCATCACACCGGTCAAGAAAAGGTACATGATGACCTACTTTTCTCTTCATTTGGGCAAGATAGGGGCTCTGCTAGGGGGGTCAGGGGTGGGGTAGCACCTGCACTATAGTGCTGAACCCAAATTTTTTACCTTCAGAGATATCAAGTTGGGATTTTTTTGGCACACTCAGACACTCATTAGTGCTGTCAGTTTTCATTTTGGAGTGAATTGGGAGACTTTGTCGTTTTGATGAATTTTGTCGTCCAGGTCCGGACATGCAAAAAAAACTCAATTTTGATGATTTTTTCAGCGGCAAGATTTCGCGATGAATGATGGCCCACTTTGAAGCTGGCATCACACCGGTCAAGAAAAGGTACATGATGACCTACTTTTCTCTTCATTTGGGCAAGATAGGGGCTCTGCTAGGGGGGTCAGGGGTGGGGTAGCACCTGCACTATAGTGCTGAACCCAAATTTTTTACCTTCAGAGATATCAAGTTGGGATTTTTTTGGCACACTCAGACACTCATTAGTGCTGTCAGTTTTCATTTTGGAGTGAATTGGGAGACTTTGTCGTTTTGATGAATTTTGTCGTCCAGGTCCGGACATGCAAAAAAAACTCAATTTTGATGATTTTTTCAGCGGCAAGATTTCGCGATGAATGATGGCCCACTTTGAAGCTGGCATCACACCGGTCAAGAAAAGGTACATGATGACCTACTTTTCTCTTCATTTGGGCAAGATAGGGGCTCTGCTAGGGGGGTCAGGGGTGGGGTAGCACCTGCACTATAGTGCTGAACCCAAATTTTTTACCTTCAGAGATATCAAGTTGGGATTTTTTTGGCACACTCAGACACTCATTAGTGCTGTCAGTTTTCATTTTGGAGTGAATTGGGAGACTTTGTCGTTTTGATGAATTTTGTCGTCCAGGTCCGGACATGCAAAAAAAACTCAATTTTGATGATTTTTTCAGCGGCAAGATTTCGCGATGAATGATGGCCCACTTTGAAGCTGGCATCACACCGGTCAAGAAAAGGTACATGATGACCTACTTTTCTCTTCATTTGGGCAAGATAGGGGCTCTGCTAGGGGGGTCAGGGGTGGGGTAGCACCTGCACTATAGTGCTGAACCCAAATTTTTTACCTTCAGAGATATCAAGTTGGGATTTTTTTGGCACACTCAGACACTCATTAGTGCTGTCAGTTTTCATTTTGGAGTGAATTGGGAGACTTTGTCGTTTTGATGAATTTTGTCGTCCAGGTCCGGACATGCAAAAAAAACTCAATTTTGATGATTTTTTCAGCGGCAAGATTTCGCGATGAATGATGGCCCACTTTGAAGCTGGCATCACACCGGTCAAGAAAAGGTACATGATGACCTACTTTTCTCTTCATTTGGGCAAGATAGGGGCTCTGCTAGGGGGGTCAGGGGTGGGGTAGCACCTGCACTATAGTGCTGAACCCAAATTTTTTACCTTCAGAGATATCAAGTTGGGATTTTTTTGGCACACTCAGACACTCATTAGTGCTGTCAGTTTTCATTTTGGAGTGAATTGGGAGACTTTGTCGTTTTGATGAATTTTGTCGTCCAGGTCCGGACATGCGAAAAAAAACTCAATTTTGATGATTTTTTCAGCGGCAAGATTTCGCGATGAATGATGGCCCACTTTGAAGCTGGCATCACACCGGTCAAGAAAAGGTACATGATGACCTACTTTTCTCTTCATTTGGGCAAGATAGGGGCTCTGCTAGGGGGGTCAGGGGTGGGGTAGCACCTGCACTATAGTGCTGAACCCAAATTTTTTACCTTCAGAGATATCAAGTTGGGATTTTTTTGGCACACTCAGACACTCATTAGTGCTGTCAGTTTTCATTTTGGAGTGAATTGGGAGACTTTGTCGTTTTGATGAATTTTGTCGTCCAGGTCCGGACATGCAAAAAAAACTCAATTTTGATGATTTTTTCAGCGGCAAGATTTCGCGATGAATGATGGCCCACTTTGAAGCTGGCATCACACCGGTCAAGAAAAGGTACATGATGACCTACTTTTCTCTTCATTTGGGCAAGATAGGGGCTCTGCTAGGGGGGTCAGGGGTGGGGTAGCACCTGCACTATAGTGCTGAACCCAAATTTTTTACCTTCAGAGATATCAAGTTGGGATTTTTTTGGCACACTCAGACACTCATTAGTGCTGTCAGTTTTCATTTTGGAGTGAATTGGGAGACTTTGTCGTTTTGATGAATTTTGTCGTCCAGGTCCGGACATGCAAAAAAAACTCAATTTTGATGATTTTTTCAGCGGCAAGATTTCGCGATGAATGATGGCCCACTTTGAAGCTGGCATCACACCGGTCAAGAAAAGGTACATGATGACCTACTTTTCTCTTCATTTGGGCAAGATAGGGGCTCTGCTAGGGGGGTCAGGGGTGGGGTAGCACCTGCACTATAGTGCTGAACCCAAATTTTTTACCTTCAGAGATATCAAGTTGGGATTTTTTTGGCACACTCAGACACTCATTAGTGCTGTCAGTTTTCATTTTGGAGTGAATTGGGAGACTTTGTCGTTTTGATGAATTTTGTCGTCCAGGTCCGGACATGCAAAAAAAACTCAATTTTGATGATTTTTTCAGCGGCAAGATTTCGCGATGAATGATGGCCCACTTTGAAGCTGGCATCACACCGGTCAAGAAAAGGTACATGATGACCTACTTTTCTCTTCATTTGGGCAAGATAGGGGCTCTGCTAGGGGGGTCAGGGGTGGGGTAGCACCTGCACTATAGTGCTGAACCCAAATTTTTTACCTTCAGAGATATCAAGTTGGGATTTTTTTGGCACACTCAGACACTCATTAGTGCTGTCAGTTTTCATTTTGGAGTGAATTGGGAGACTTTGTCGTTTTGATGAATTTTGTCGTCCAGGTCCGGACATGCAAAAAAAACTCAATTTTGATGATTTTTTCAGCGGCAAGATTTCGCGATGAATGATGGCCCACTTTGAAGCTGGCATCACACCGGTCAAGAAAAGGTACATGATGACCTACTTTTCTCTTCATTTGGGCAAGATAGGGGCTCTGCTAGGGGGGTCAGGGGTGGGGTAGCACCTGCACTATAGTGCTGAACCCAAATTTTTTACCTTCAGAGATATCAAGTTGGGATTTTTTTGGCACACTCAGACACTCATTAGTGCTGTCAGTTTTCATTTTGGAGTGAATTGGGAGACTTTGTCGTTTTGATGAATTTTGTCGTCCAGGTCCGGACATGCAAAAAAAACTCAATTTTGATGATTTTTTCAGCGGCAAGATTTCGCGATGAATGATGGCCCACTTTGAAGCTGGCATCACACCGGTCAAGAAAAGGTACATGATGACCTACTTTTCTCTTCATTTGGGCAAGATAGGGGCTCTGCTAGGGGGGTCAGGGGTGGGGTAGCACCTGCACTATAGTGCTGAACCCAAATTTTTTACCTTCAGAGATATCAAGTTGGGATTTTTTTGGCACACTCAGACACTCATTAGTGCTGTCAGTTTTCATTTTGGAGTGAATTGGGAGACTTTGTCGTTTTGATGAATTTTGTCGTCCAGGTCCGGACATGCAAAAAAAACTCAATTTTGATGATTTTTTCAGCGGCAAGATTTCGCGATGAATGATGGCCCACTTTGAAGCTGGCATCACACCGGTCAAGAAAAGGTACATGATGACCTACTTTTCTCTTCATTTGGGCAAGATAGGGGCTCTGCTAGGGGGGTCAGGGGTGGGGTAGCACCTGCACTATAGTGCTGAACCCAAATTTTTTACCTTCAGAGATATCAAGTTGGGATTTTTTTGGCACACTCAGACACTCATTAGTGCTGTCAGTTTTCATTTTGGAGTGAATTGGGAGACTTTGTCGTTTTGATGAATTTTGTCGTCCAGGTCCGGACATGCAAAAAAAACTCAATTTTGATGATTTTTTCAGCGGCAAGATTTCGCGATGAATGATGGCCCACTTTGAAGCTGGCATCACACCGGTCAAGAAAAGGTACATGATGACCTACTTTTCTCTTCATTTGGGCAAGATAGGGGCTCTGCTAGGGGGGTCAGGGGTGGGGTAGCACCTGCACTATAGTGCTGAACCCAAATTTTTTACCTTCAGAGATATCAAGTTGGGATTTTTTTGGCACACTCAGACACTCATTAGTGCTGTCAGTTTTCATTTTGGAGTGAATTGGGAGACTTTGTCGTTTTGATGAATTTTGTCGTCCAGGTCCGGACATGCAAAAAAAACTCAATTTTGATGATTTTTTCAGCGGCAAGATTTCGCGATGAATGATGGCCCACTTTGAAGCTGGCATCACACCGGTCAAGAAAAGGTACATGATGACCTACTTTTCTCTTCATTTGGGCAAGATAGGGGCTCTGCTAGGGGGGTCAGGGGTGGGGTAGCACCTGCACTATAGTGCTGAACCCAAATTTTTTACCTTCAGAGATATCAAGTTGGGATTTTTTTGGCACACTCAGACACTCATTAGTGCTGTCAGTTTTCATTTTGGAGTGAATTGGGAGACTTTGTCGTTTTGATGAATTTTGTCGTCCAGGTCCGGACATGCAAAAAAAACTCAATTTTGATGATTTTTTCAGCGGCAAGATTTCGCGATGAATGATGGCCCACTTTGAAGCTGGCATCACACCGGTCAAGAAAAGGTACATGATGACCTACTTTTCTCTTCATTTGGGCAAGATAGGGGCTCTGCTAGGGGGGTCAGGGGTGGGGTAGCACCTGCACTATAGTGCTGAACCCAAATTTTTTACCTTCAGAGATATCAAGTTGGGATTTTTTTGGCACACTCAGACACTCATTAGTGCTGTCAGTTTTCATTTTGGAGTGAATTGGGAGACTTTGTCGTTTTGATGAATTTTGTCGTCCAGGTCCGGACATGCAAAAAAAACTCAATTTTGATGATTTTTTCAGCGGCAAGATTTCGCGATGAATGATGGCCCACTTTGAAGCTGGCATCACACCGGTCAAGAAAAGGTACATGATGACCTACTTTTCTCTTCATTTGGGCAAGATAGGGGCTCTGCTAGGGGGGTCAGGGGTGGGGTAGCACCTGCACTATAGTGCTGAACCCAAATTTTTTACCTTCAGAGATATCAAGTTGGGATTTTTTTGGCACACTCAGACACTCATTAGTGCTGTCAGTTTTCATTTTGGAGTGAATTGGGAGACTTTGTCGTTTTGATGAATTTTGTCGTCCAGGTCCGGACATGCAAAAAAAACTCAATTTTGATGATTTTTTCAGCGGCAAGATTTCGCGATGAATGATGGCCCACTTTGAAGCTGGCATCACACCGGTCAAGAAAAGGTACATGATGACCTACTTTTCTCTTCATTTGGGCAAGATAGGGGCTCTGCTAGGGGGGTCAGGGGTGGGGTAGCACCTGCACTATAGTGCTGAACCCAAATTTTTTACCTTCAGAGATATCAAGTTGGGATTTTTTTGGCACACTCAGACACTCATTAGTGCTGTCAGTTTTCATTTTGGAGTGAATTGGGAGACTTTGTCGTTTTGATGAATTTTGTCGTCCAGGTCCGGACATGCAAAAAAAACTCAATTTTGATGATTTTTTCAGCGGCAAGATTTCGCGATGAATGATGGCCCACTTTGAAGCTGGCATCACACCGGTCAAGAAAAGGTACATGATGACCTACTTTTCTCTTCATTTGGGCAAGATAGGGGCTCTGCTAGGGGGGTCAGGGGTGGGGTAGCACCTGCACTATAGTGCTGAACCCAAATTTTTTACCTTCAGAGATATCAAGTTGGGATTTTTTTGGCACACTCAGACACTCATTAGTGCTGTCAGTTTTCATTTTGGAGTGAATTGGGAGACTTTGTCGTTTTGATGAATTTTGTCGTCCAGGTCCGGACATGCAAAAAAAACTCAATTTTGATGATTTTTTCAGCGGCAAGATTTCGCGATGAATGATGGCCCACTTTGAAGCTGGCATCACACCGGTCAAGAAAAGGTACATGATGACCTACTTTTCTCTTCATTTGGGCAAGATAGGGGCTCTGCTAGGGGGGTCAGGGGTGGGGTAGCACCTGCACTATAGTGCTGAACCCAAATTTTTTACCTTCAGAGATATCAAGTTGGGATTTTTTTGGCACACTCAGACACTCATTAGTGCTGTCAGTTTTCATTTTGGAGTGAATTGGGAGACTTTGTCGTTTTGATGAATTTTGTCGTCCAGGTCCGGACATGCAAAAAAAACTCAATTTTGATGATTTTTTCAGCGGCAAGATTTCGCGATGAATGATGGCCCACTTTGAAGCTGGCATCACACCGGTCAAGAAAAGGTACATGATGACCTACTTTTCTCTTCATTTGGGCAAGATAGGGGCTCTGCTAGGGGGGTCAGGGGTGGGGTAGCACCTGCACTATAGTGCTGAACCCAAATTTTTTACCTTCAGAGATATCAAGTTGGGATTTTTTTGGCACACTCAGACACTCATTAGTGCTGTCAGTTTTCATTTTGGAGTGAATTGGGAGACTTTGTCGTTTTGATGAATTTTGTCGTCCAGGTCCGGACATGCAAAAAAAACTCAATTTTGATGATTTTTTCAGCGGCAAGATTTCGCGATGAATGATGGCCCACTTTGAAGCTGGCATCACACCGGTCAAGAAAAGGTACATGATGACCTACTTTTCTCTTCATTTGGGCAAGATAGGGGCTCTGCTAGGGGGGTCATGGGTGGGGTAGCACCTGCACTATAGTGCTGAACCCAAATTTTTTACCTTCAGAGATATCAAGTTGGGATTTTTTTGGCACACTCAGACACTCATTAGTGCTGTCAGTTTTCATTTTGGAGTGAATTGGGAGACTTTGTCGTTTTGATGAATTTTGTCGTCCAGGTCCGGACATGCAAAAAAAACTCAATTTTGATGATTTTTTCAGCGGCAAGATTTCGCGATGAATGATGGCCCACTTTGAAGCTGGCATCACACCGGTCAAGAAAAGGTACATGATGACCTACTTTTCTCTTCATTTGGGCAAGATAGGGGCTCTGCTAGGGGGGTCAGGGGTGGGGTAGCACCTGCACTATAGTGCTGAACCCAAATTTTTTACCTTCAGAGATATCAAGTTGGGATTTTTTTGGCACACTCAGACACTCATTAGTGCTGTCAGTTTTCATTTTGGAGTGAATTGGGAGACTTTGTCGTTTTGATGAATTTTGTCGTCCAGGTCCGGACCTGCGAAAAAAACTCAATTTTGATGATTTTTTCAGCGGCAAGATTTCGCGATGAATGATGGCCCACTTTGAAGCTGGCATCACACCGGTCAAGAAAAGGTACATGATGACCTACTTTTCTCTTCATTTGGGCAAGATAGGGGCTCTGCTAGGGGGGTCATGGGTGGGGTAGCACCTGCACTATAGTGCTGAACCCAAATTTTTTTCCTTCAGAGATATCAAGTTGGGATTTTTTTGGCACACTCAGACACTCATTAGTGCTGTCAGTTTTCATTTTGGAGTGAATTGGGAGACTTTGTCGTTTTGATGAATTTTGTCGTCCAGGTCCGGACATGCAAAAAAAACTCAATTTTGATGATTTTTTCAGCGGCAAGATTTCGCGATGAATGATGGCCCACTTTGAAGCTGGCATCACACCGGTCAAGAAAAGGTACATGATGACCTACTTTTCTCTTCATTTGGGCAAGATAGGGGCTCTGCTAGGGGGGTCATGGGTGGGGTAGCACCTGCACTATAGTGCTGAACCCAAATTTTTTTCCTTCAGAGATATCAAGTTGGGATTTTTTTGGCACACTCAGACACTCATTAGTGCTGTCAGTTTTCATTTTGGAGTGAATTGGGAGACTTTGTCGTTTTGATGAATTTTGTCGTCCAGGTCCGGACCTGCGAAAAAAACTCAATTTTGATGATTTTTTCAGCGGCAAGATTTCGCGATGAATGATGGCCCACTTTGAAGCTGGCATCACACCGGTCAAGAAAAGGTACATGATGACCTACTTTTCTCTTCATTTGGGCAAGATAGGGGCTCTGCTAGGGGGGTCATGGGTGGGGTAGCACCTGCACTATAGTGCTGAACCCAAATTTTTTTCCTTCAGAGATATCAAGTTGGGATTTTTTTGGCACACTCAGACACTCATTAGTGCTGTCAGTTTTCATTTTGGAGTGAATTGGGAGACTTTGTCGTTTTGATGAATTTTGTCGTCCAGGTCCGGACCTGCGAAAAAAACTCAATTTTGATGATTTTTTCAGCGGCAAGATTTCGCGATGAATGATGGCCCACTTTGAAGCTGGCATCACACCGGTCAAGAAAAGGTACATGATGACCTACTTTTCTCTTCATTTGGGCAAGATAGGGGCTCTGCTAGGGGGGTCATGGGTGGGGTAGCACCTGCACTATAGTGCTGAACCCAAATTTTTTTCCTTCAGAGATATCAAGTTGGGATTTTTTTGGCACACTCAGACACTCATTAGTGCTGTCAGTTTTCATTTTGGAGTGAATTGGGAGACTTTGTCGTTTTGATGAATTTTGTCGTCCAGGTCCGGACCTGCGAAAAAAACTCAATTTTGATGATTTTTTCAGCGGCAAGATTTCGCGATGAATGATGGCCCACTTTGAAGCTGGCATCACACCGGTCAAGAAAAGGTACATGATGACCTACTTTTCTCTTCATTTGGGCAAGATAGGGGCTCTGCTAGGGGGGTCATGGGTGGGGTAGCACCTGCACTATAGTGCTGAACCCAAATTTTTTTCCTTCAGAGATATCAAGTTGGGAATTTTTGGGCACACTCAGACACTCATTAGTGCTGTCAGTTTTCATTTTGGAGTGAATTGGGAGACTTTGTCGTTTTGATGAATTTTGTCGTCCAGGTCCGGACCTGCGAAAAAAACTCAATTTTGATGATTTTTTCAGCGGCAAGATTTCGCGATGAATGATGGCCCACTTTGAAGCTGGCATCACACCGGTCAAGAAAAGGTACATGATGACCTACTTTTCTCTTCATTTGGGCAAGATAGGGGCTCTGCTAGGGGGGTCATGGGTGGGGTAGCACCTGCACTATAGTGCTGAACCCAAATTTTTTTCCTTCAGAGATATCAAGTTGGGAATTTTTGGGCACACTCAGACACTCATTAGTGCTGTCAGTTTTCATTTTGGAGTGAATTGGGAGACTTTGTCGTTTTGATGAATTTTGTCGTCCAGGTCCGGACCTGCGAAAAAAACTCAATTTTGATGATTTTTTCAGCGGCAAGATTTCGCGATGAATGATGGCCCACTTTGAAGCTGGCATCACACCGGTCAAGAAAAGGTACATGATGACCTACTTTTCTCTTCATTTGGGCAAGATAGGGGCTCTGCTAGGGGGGTCATGGGTGGGGTAGCACCTGCACTATAGTGCTGAACCCAAATTTTTTTCCTTCAGAGATATCAAGTTGGGAATTTTTGGGCACACTCAGACACTCATTAGTGCTGTCAGTTTTCATTTTGGAGTGAATTGGGAGACTTTGTCGTTTTGATGAATTTTGTCGTCCAGGTCCGGACCTGCGAAAAAAACTCAATTTTGATGATTTTTTCAGCGGCAAGATTTCGCGATGAATGATGGCCCACTTTGAAGCTGGCATCACACCGGTCAAGAAAAGGTACATGATGACCTACTTTTCTCTTCATTTGGGCAAGATAGGGGCTCTGCTAGGGGGGTCATGGGTGGGGTAGCACCTGCACTATAGTGCTGAACCCAAATTTTTTTCCTTCAGAGATATCAAGTTGGGAATTTTTGGGCACACTCAGACACTCATTAGTGCTGTCAGTTTTCATTTTGGAGTGAATTGGGAGACTTTGTCGTTTTGATGAATTTTGTCGTCCAGGTCCGGACCTGCGAAAAAAACTCAATTTTTGTGATTTTTTCAGCGGCAAGATTTCGCGATGAATGATGGCCCACTTTGAAGCTGGCATCACACCGGTCAAGAAAAGGTACATGATGACCTACTTTTCTCTTCATTTGGGCAAGATAGGGGCTCTGCTAGGGGGGTCATGGGTGGGGTAGCACCTGCACTATAGTGCTGAACCCAAATTTTTTTCCTTCAGAGATATCAAGTTGGGAATTTTTGGGCACACTCAGACACTCATTAGTGCTGTCAGTTTTCATTTTGGAGTGAATTGGGAGACTTTGTCGTTTTGATGAATTTTGTCGTCCAGGTCCGGACCTGCGAAAAAAACTCAATTTTGATGATTTTTTCAGCGGCAAGATTTCGCGATGAATGATGGCCCACTTTGAAGCTGGCATCACACCGGTCAAGAAAAGGTACATGATGACCTACTTTTCTCTTCATTTGGGCAAGATAGGGGCTCTGCTAGGGGGGTCATGGGTGGGGTAGCACCTGCACTATAGTGCTGAACCCAAATTTTTTTCCTTCAGAGATATCAAGTTGGGAATTTTTGGGCACACTCAGACACTCATTAGTGCTGTCAGTTTTCATTTTGGAGTGAATTGGGAGACTTTGTCGTTTTGATGAATTTTGTCGTCCAGGTCCGGACCTGCGAAAAAAACTCAATTTTTGTGATTTTTTCAGCGGCAAGATTTCGCGATGAATGATGGCCCACTTTGAAGCTGGCATCACACCGGTCAAGAAAAGGTACATGATGACCTACTTTTCTCTTCATTTGGGCAAGATAGGGGCTCTGCTAGGGGGGTCATGGGTGGGGTAGCACCTGCACTATAGTGCTGAACCCAAATTTTTTTCCTTCAGAGATATCAAGTTGGGAATTTTTGGGCACACTCAGACACTCATTAGTGCTGTCAGTTTTCATTTTGGAGTGAATTGGGAGACTTTGTCGTTTTGATGAATTTTGTCGTCCAGGTCCGGACCTGCGAAAAAAACTCAATTTTTGTGATTTTTTCAGCGGCAAGATTTCGCGATGAATGATGGCCCACTTTGAAGCTGGCATCACACCGGTCAAGAAAAGGTACATGATGACCTACTTTTCTCTTCATTTGGGCAAGATAGGGGCTCTGCTAGGGGGGTCATGGGTGGGGTAGCACCTGCACTATAGTGCTGAACCCAAATTTTTTTCCTTCAGAGATATCAAGTTGGGAATTTTTGGGCACACTCAGACACTCATTAGTGCTGTCAGTTTTCATTTTGGAGTGAATTGGGAGACTTTGTCGTTTTGATGAATTTTGTCGTCCAGGTCCGGACCTGCGAAAAAAACTCAATTTTGATGATTTTTTCAGCGGCAAGATTTCGCGATGAATGATGGCCCACTTTGAAGCTGGCATCACACCGGTCAAGAAAAGGTACATGATGACCTACTTTTCTCTTCATTTGGGCAAGATAGGGGCTCTGCTAGGGGGGTCATGGGTGGGGTAGCACCTGCACTATAGTGCTGAACCCAAATTTTTTTCCTTCAGAGATATCAAGTTGGGAATTTTTGGGCACACTCAGACACTCATTAGTGCTGTCAGTTTTCATTTTGGAGTGAATTGGGAGACTTTGTCGTTTTGATGAATTTTGTCGTCCAGGTCCGGACCTGCGAAAAAAACTCAATTTTTGTGATTTTTTCAGCGGCAAGATTTCGCGATGAATGATGGCCCACTTTGAAGCTGGCATCACACCGGTCAAGAAAAGGTACATGATGACCTACTTTTCTCTTCATTTGGGCAAGATAGGGGCTCTGCTAGGGGGGTCATGGGTGGGGTAGCACCTGCACTATAGTGCTGAACCCAAATTTTTTTCCTTCAGAGATATCAAGTTGGGAATTTTTGGGCACACTCAGACACTCATTAGTGCTGTCAGTTTTCATTTTGGAGTGAATTGGGAGACTTTGTCGTTTTGATGAATTTTGTCGTCCAGGTCCGGACCTGCGAAAAAAACTCAATTTTTGTGATTTTTTCAGCGGCAAGATTTCGCGATGAATGATGGCCCACTTTGAAGCTGGCATCACACCGGTCAAGAAAAGGTACATGATGACCTACTTTTCTCTTCATTTGGGCAAGATAGGGGCTCTGCTAGGGGGGTCATGGGTGGGGTAGCACCTGCACTATAGTGCTGAACCCAAATTTTTTTCCTTCAGAGATATCAAGTTGGGAATTTTTGGGCACACTCAGACACTCATTAGTGCTGTCAGTTTTCATTTTGGAGTGAATTGGGAGACTTTGTCGTTTTGATGAATTTTGTCGTCCAGGTCCGGACCTGCGAAAAAAACTCAATTTTTGTGATTTTTTCAGCGGCAAGATTTCGCGATGAATGATGGCCCACTTTGAAGCTGGCATCACACCGGTCAAGAAAAGGTACATGATGACCTACTTTTCTCTTCATTTGGGCAAGATA
>JAZAYU010001576.1:0-24722 GCA_038501625.1 Corbicula japonica | reverse complement strand
ACAGAAAGCTAAACATCAGTAAACCCTTGCAACAAATATAGAAGATCTATTAAAACACCCTTGTTGCCTCATCCCAACTGTCAACTTGATTGATAGGTTACTCTGGGCTGAAGGTTTTAAAACTGAGCATGGAAACCAGTCTCAAATCTCCAGCATCTGATTGGCTGAAATGGCGACTGGTCGCCATTTCAGCCAATCAGATGCTGGAGATTTGAGACTGGTTTCTATTCTTAGCTTTATAACCTTGGAACCTGTATTAGATGGAACGAGTTCCTGTCATCAATGATACAGAACATAAGGCTCAGCCGTGTCAGTTTGAAAAATGATGAGAAAACTGAACAACAACTGTCGGGTCATGGCAGACGTTCTGAGGGGCAAAGAAGTAAAAAGAATTAATACAAGATTTTAAAACAGTCCATTAAGAGCCTGTCATAAAAGCTCATCCAGACTAGCTTATCTGAAATAACTAGACTGTGTCCTCAGGACACTGATGCCCCTGCTCCTGCAGATTTGTAACAAAATCGTCTATCCAGTATTAACAACATGTGGTCATAATGACTAATAAATAAGGAGTTAGTGCCACACAATTTTATTTCTATATAAACAAAGGGCCAAAGACTGGTGAAAATGGTTGTAAGACATATTTCTTGACAACCATCTACACATCATGTCTAATCATGTGTGTAAATTTGAGCCAAACAGAAAATGAGGAGTCGATGCCACAAAATTTTATTACTGAAATCAACAAAGGATTATAATTCTGGTAAAAATAGACACAAGAAATAAATCATATCATTATGACCATCTACACATCGTGGTTGATCCTCCAGATAGGAGGAGTTGATGAAATTTTATAACCAAAATTAATAAAGGGCCATAATTCTATAAAAGATGTTCATGTAAAAGATCTTTTCTTTATGATCATCTACACATCCTGCTTAATCATCTGTGCAAGTTTGAAAGAAATCTGCCAGATAGTTAATGAGGAGTTGATGCCACAAGATTTGGAGCTCATTCCCCATTCGTATGTCCGTGGTTGAAGGTTACAAAACTGAGATTGGAAACCAGTCTCAAACCTCAAGCATCTGATTGGCTGAAATGGCGACTGGCCATTTCAGCCAATCAGATGCTTGAGATTTGAGACTGGTTTCCATGCTCAGTTTTATAACCTTGGGCACAGATATACAGATGAGTGCAACTCTATGTCTCTCACAGTCCCACTTCATGGGGGCATAAAAAGAAATATATATGTCATGTTGTATGTTAATAATATTTCACCAGCTAAGTAAAAAATAAGATTTATGATAGACAATTATCACCATTTTGATATTAGCTCAAAATTACCTTCAAATATTGCTTAATTTACAGAAGAATTCAAGTTAAGTATAAAATATTTATTTATTTTTTTTACAGTTGTATATTGCAAAGACGTTGCAAAGACAAACATTTTTTTTTTTAAAGAGAAGCATGTGATTTGTAGAACTAACCTGCTCTAATACAATAGTATATATCATAGTTATACATTATATATTAAAATATAATTTTCTCCATAAAGTCACAGATTTTTTTCCATTTGTTTCCTAAAGTTATGTGTAACAAGTACTTTGAACAACTGATATTTTAAACTTGAACGTTTCAAACCACCAACTGCAAATGTTGCAAATTTACTACTGCTATTATTTATTTAGTTATTTACTTAGGTAAGCAGTTAAAATGAAATGGCCAAACACCCTTTATTGCTTACATGAGAATCCTGTCAAAAGTGTTAGGGAACAACATAAATAAAGACTAGATGGGTGTTCAGTTGAACACTTGTGTCGCCCTCTGGTGCTATGTCGGAATAAAATGCAAGCACAAAAAGGGGCATAACTCCATCAAATGTGACCTTGACCTTAAGAATGTTGTATTGTCACGAGCGTATTGTCATAGGAAATATAATTTGAAAGTTTGATGAAGAAATATTAATAAATGGCAAAGTTATAGCCAACGTTAAGTTTTCATAAAAAGGGGAATAACCATCAAATGTGACCTTGACCTAAAGAATGTGGTATTATCAGGAGCGTGTTGTCAAAAGGAATATAATTTGAAAGTTTGATGAAGAAATATTAAGAAATGGCATAGTTATAGCCAATGTTAAGTTTTCGTAAAAAGGGAAATAACTCCATCAAATGTGATCTTGACCTAAAGAATGTGGTATCATCACGAGCGTGTTGTCATAAGGAATATAATTTTAAAGTTTCATGAAGAATTATTAAGAAATGGCAAATTTTAGCCAACGTTAAGTTTTCGTGACGGACGGACGGACAGACAGACAGACAAAGCGATCCCTATGTATCGCCGTTTCTTCGAAAGGGCGACACAAAAATTGTAGTGAAGTGTCATATGCTGGGATAACACAGTTTGCCGTTCATTTGACCAAGTGACATATATTCATGTAGTAAAAAAGAGGAACTGTCTTTTAGTCCTAAGTGTATCATTCCACTTATGGGAAAGTGATATTCCAGTTTGGGTACTCTTAAAACTTTACATGTATTGTGCATTATGCATGTCAGATTGCTGATCTGTGCAGTCTGATCAGGATCTACACTGCTTTTAGATTCATCAGGGTCATTTCTGACCAAGAAACAGTGTAAATCCTCATCAGACTGCATGGATGCAGCCTGCTCTGGATCTTAATTGGTTGCCCATATGATTAAAATCACAAATAAATGGAAAACATAATGTTAAAAGTGCATGGCCACATATCAAGTTGAAAATATTTAGTGTTTTTTAATTAACAAAATTTAAATTTTAATCTGTAGAAGACCTGTAAACAAAGTAAATATGATGAAATATTTTTACACATAATATCATCATAATTTAGGGTTTTTAACCCTTTCCTTCATAAAAACGCATTTTTACGCATGTGCAACCAGTGTAGATCCAAATCAGCCGGCACATCCGTGCCGTCTGATCAGGATCTGCACTGGTAGCAATTTTGTCAGAATGTCTTAACAAATAAAAAAGCAAACAGTGCAGATCCTGATCATACGGCACAGATGTACCAGCTGATCTGGATCTACACTGTTCTACCATGTAATAACCCTTTCCTGTATAAATACAGCTTTATTGCTAGGGCAACAGTTTAGATCCAGATCAGCTGACACATCCATGCCATCTGATCTGGATCTAAACTGTTCCCTTTTTGATTCATCAGGTTATTTTTGACCAAAATGCGACCAGAGCAGATCCTGATCAAGCGGCGCGGATGTGCCGGCTGATCTGGATCTACACTGGTCGCACATGCGTAAAAATGCGTAGATATCAAGGAAAGGGTTAAAGGTGTGTCTGTGGACGAAAGGGCCAACAGAAGACAATATGCTAAATAGATAACTTTAAAATTTATACTTACAGATAATAGATCAAACTTATGTAAAATGTTAAAAATCTAATTTTTTTAGACAAGAATGGACAAGACATGTTCCGACAATGAGGCCAATCAGGTAAGCTACACTGAGGTATTTATGGTTTACTGCTCCGTAAAGACCTATACAAGAACAGGCACTAAAACAATCAACATCTTTTAAAAAGACTAAAGATAATGTTCAAAGCACCAAAACTTACAAATTTACAAACTATCTGATAATAAGACTCCACAACAAATATTCCTCATTCTAAAACAAAAGGGCCAAATGGTCCTATATCGTTCACCTGGATACAAGAAATGAAAAGCAGAATGTAACACAAGGAAATATTTAATTAGACTGAGCACTGACTTTGCAAAAAATTACATTACTGGCCTTATAGCATCACAGAAAGATTTGTTTTGAAGATAATTTGAACTGATATAAAAGCTTTGCTTCCACCAATACTAGTTATTCTATCAGGCTGAAGTTACTGACTATTCACTTGCATGTGCATGGTTAAGTATAGTTAATTTTGCGAGTAAGTATGTATGCTAATTATACAAACAAGCATGGATTTATCCATGGGAAAGAGAGGACTCAGTCATCTCCGCTGGTCCCAAAGTGTACAAACATTTTATAAATAACAAACAAATCTATAGTTCCTAATGCCTGTGTTAGTGTCATATAATCCAGTGAATTACCAACAAACAAATGATAGCAATATCACTGTCATACTTGTCTTTTATTGCAGGAAGTCTCTAGTCTTAAACTTGTTAAATAAATCCAAGTAATATGTTTTTTTCATCTTTTAAAAAACTAAAAGATTACAAAATTTAATGTTCATACAAACATGCTTAAAGACTAATAAGGTAAATATTAGTTCCCAAGATCATAAAAATGAGACTAGAGACCAGTCTCAATTCTCAAGCATCTGAATGGTTGAAGTAAGAACCAATATCCAAAAAGACATATCACAATTTTTTTGAGACCTTTAGATTTGCCACCTTTACATGTAAATACACTGTACATGATATTTCATGCCATATAACAAGTGGTTTTAAAGAAGATTTTTAAAAGAATTTGCTTATGAGCTCTGTGGCATGGAAACATCAAGAAAAGATCAATGCCAGGATGCTTCTGGTCAAATTTGGTTTAAATCTATCAAGTGGTTTTAGAGAAGAAGATTTTGAATGGATTCAATTATAAGCCATGTGGCTGGGGAATGGTTGAACCCATAGTCAAGATTTGAACCAATTTAAAAGGGCAATGTCAGGATGATTCAGATTAACCCTTTTCTCCATAGACACACCTTTATTGCATGGGCGTACAGTTTAAATCCAGATCAGCCGGCACATCTGTGCTGTCTGATCAGGATCTAAACTATTCGCTTTTTGATTCATAAGGTTATTTCTAACCGAAATGCAGATCAGACGGCATAGATGTGCCGGTTGACCAGGATCTACACTGGTCACACACACATAGAAATGTGTATATTCGCACATGCATAAAAATGCGTATTTATAGAGGAAAGAGTTAAAATGGTTAAAATTATTCAATTGGTTTCAGAAAATTGCTGTTTAAATCATATTGATGGATACCGGACAAAGACCTGTCACAATAGCTCACAATATGCCAATGGCTCAGGTGAGCTAAAAACACAACAATATACAATTCTTTATGGTCCCTCCAAGAACAGCCACATATATATTTTACACTGAACACATAAATGACCCATAAGTGCATACTTCTTCCTTTAAAACTTTCAAAAGAAAGCTAGGAAGAATGTTCAAAGTTAATTTGATAAACTAATCTTGCAGAGAATTTCAGACCAACCAATGTAAAGCCCAACAAGACCTGGGCTCAAGATCATAAAACTAAAACTGGTCATTTAAGACTGAGCCGTTAAAATAATACATGTACATGTGACTGACTGCTTTCAAATACTGTTGATATTTAATAAATCATTACTCCTTAACATCATGGTCCAAGGGCATTCAGAAATACTTTCTAACAAAGCACTGTGCTATTGTTTCCTTAAATTCTTTTCCAGGAGTTGAATTGACCTCTTCCAAAACCTGTCTGAAGCTGACCTCTGCCCACACCAGTAAACACATTATGTCCTGTGCTCGTCTGAAGAGACCCTTTAGTACTGCAGTCTGAAAACATTCCACGGCCACGACCTTTACCTTCAAAAAACAAAAATCAATGAGATAACAAGGCATGTCACATTATGGTTGCTGATTCCAAGTACTGTATTGTTTGAATATACATGTTTATATGCCTTTTTATGTGTTTGGGACCAGTGTAGATCCAGATCAGCCAGCTCATCCATGCTGTCTCATCAGGATCTGCACTGTTCACTTTTTGGTCAGTAATAACCTAATGAATCAAAAAGCGAACAGTGCAGATTTGCCAGCTGATCTGGATCTACACTGTTCCCCCATACAGGCATGTATATGGAACAAAGGGTTAAATTTGTTGAAAAGTAAATACCGTAAGCTATAAAGGTACCAAACTGAAAACAATTTCATTTATTTATTTTACACCAGAAAAGTTAAAGGATAAGTGTTATGTACTTACTCATGAGTACATACTGCTGAATATCAAATGTTCCAAGATTGGGCTCAGACGACGACCCATGTAAATGCTTCTTTCTGTTTTCTTCTGCCCCATTCACAATCTGACCTCCATCTTCAATACCCTGAAAACCTGCTAACTGACCCTCTGACCTCCGACCTTTAGACCTTACACTGTTATCTGAGAATATACCCGAGTCTTCACTATTTGAATGAACTAACATCCCATTTTCAAGTACTGTTGGTGACTTCCTTCCTTTTATATCAACAAAATTCATTCCTGAAGAATTTGTTGGAAACATCTTCCTGTCACAACTTAATCTTCGCAAGTCATTTGGTGAATTATTCCCCACAGTCATTTTTGAGAACAACATTTTAACTATATCGGGCTGATCTGAATTTTCAATACTCCTATTACATTCATCTTTTTCTCCTTTATTCTTCTTACAATCTTCTTTCTCTCCTTCCTTCATTTTGGAAAGATGGTAATCTATAATAGCCGGGTCAATATAAGAGGTGTCGTTCTCACTGTCTGAGGAGCCTACTGCTGTATAATATCTTTGTGCTATACCAGTATCAAATTCTGTCAAGTCTGAGTCACTATTGTCCTCAACACTTCTTGGAACAAGTTTCCCCTGTTCCGATACATCCAGCTCCATAGAGGCAGTTTGAACGCTAGCATCACTTAGTCTTTTTGATTCAGTCTTTGATTTAGCATTTCCCTTTCTGTGAACTTCCGACCGAGATTCAATGTTTTCAGTTATTTTGAACATTTCTTCTTCACCTGAACTGGTCAACTCTTCTTCTATGTCTTTGATTAGTTCATGATCTAATTTCAGCTGCCCAGACAACTCAGATTCTGTTTTATTACCAGTTTTACGGATTTCATAAAATACGTTGTCAAATTCAGACATGATAGTTGTAAGGGCAGACATAAACTCGGCTGCGTTTTTCTTTCCCAACACCCCACCATCTTCACACTTTGTCTTGCAACTACAAGAGAAAACGGTTCATTTAATTTAGCTTAAAACATGTAATTTAAGACATGTGTACAAAATCATAAACTAGGTCTAAGGATGGTAGACCAATCTCAGGAACTTAGTTTGCGATTAGTTTGGTCAACTGTTTTAGATTAAGACTGGTCTTCACATTGAAGTTTTCATTCTTTGTCTGTCCACAAGCCCATTAACATTCACATAGATAAATCTCAAAACTCTAGCTTCTGACTGGTTCATTTGGAGACATGTTTCAATTTCAACCAATCAGGTGTTGGAGCTTGAAGACTGGTCTCCAGTTTCAGGTTCAAAATCTTGGGCACTGGACTGAAGGTTATAAAGCTGAGATTGGAAACCAGTCTCAAATCTCAAGCATCTGATTCAGATTGGCTGAAATGGCGACTGGTCGCCATTTCAGCCAATCAGATGCTTGAGATTTGAGACTGGTTTCCATGCTCAGTTTTATAACCTTGGGCACTGGTTTCTCACTAATCATGAGATTGGTAATCATTAGTCACACGTTTGGCGCAGCAGACAGGTTGAAACTTATGACCAGTCTTAAAAATAACTAAGCATGACTATGCGGTCCAAAAGTCTATAAGAAGGAAACATCATTAATAATACCTTTGTTTTAACTTTGTCAAAAAATGTGTACAAGAGTTTTAGTTATACTGGCTAAGGCTTTTGAAAAGGACAATTTACAGAGATTAAAAGAAAAGACATGCAACTGGATTTTACCTTCAATACTGTCAGTTTGGGCTGAGTTACTTCATGTCCCAAAGACACTAACAACTGCCTTTATTTCATGAGGTAAAAAAATTCAATTCTCAACATATAAACAAGTAAGTAATGTGATCAGGATGTAACACAAATTTTTATTATCGTTGCCTTAAGGCCACTTGGCAGAGACATTCAAATGATACTACAACAACAGACATCCCCAAAGTTGCCAGTCCGAAGGACCTGTCTGGTAAAATTTGAGCCAGTCAGACTAGATTTCTTATGTTATCAGATCGAATGTCAGACAAAAATTTGAACTCCTTATACCTGCAAATAGCCTTATAACATGTTTCGGCCTGACAGAATTTGTTTCGGTCAGACAGATTTTCACATATCATCTGACCAAATATCTGATACATATTTTCAACTTTCGGGAAGTCTGCAACAATAATTAGGCTAGTAAGAACCCTTCTATAATCTGACTCCATAATTATATAAAAAAGGTTTATCCATGCTGCCTGACATCTATCTACACCATTTGTTCCTTTTCAAAAAAAACCCCAATGGATCTATTACCAAACAATATAGATCCTGATCAGATGGCATGTATGTACTGGCTGATCTGGATCTGCACTTTTTGCCATTGGGATAAAGTTGCATAAATTATTTAATGTGTTAGAGTGTGCAACAGGAGATGGTACATAAAGCAAGCACGTACCTTTCCATTATTTTATGTGAGATTTCAGCAAAGCTTCCAACAGGTTTGTCAACACTCCCCCACAGTGTGGGACAGCGGCTGTCCTTCATTGCATCCATATCCTGCTGTATGATATTCATCCTCAATCTCCCAGCTACAAAAAAGGGGAGTTCATGTACTAGTGCAAAACAGTTGTAACTATCTACCATATTTATAAAAAGATACAACTGTTTAGCACCAAGTCCATAATGTAACATCCAGGGTTGTGAAATATTTTTAAAATTTACTTTGGTTTCATTTAACTTAGCAGGTACTTATTTTTGCCAAAAAATTGCAAATTACATTTGCAGGGGCATAAATTCATGCAATTATATTTATCTTTTATGATATAACACGGTGTACTTTTGCTGGGGTATAAATTTGTGCATTTACCCTAGCACAAAATATGCAAATTGAACACATACTGTTACAGTGCTTCATGTTGAGAGCTGTACAGCTTTCCTCGAGCCTGATTCTGTACATGGTATCAGCCACATATGACGTACCCCTGGGTCTTGAATTCTCTCCTTGTGCCTTACTGTGCTTGTTAAACTTCGGTCCCATGCCATCAACAACAGTCACTGGCTTACCTAACTTCTCTGAAAATACAGAGTTGTAAATCAACAATTGCCCAAGATCATAAAACTACGATTGGAAACCAGTCTCAAATCATATTAATCTGATTTACATTAAGACTGGTCTCAAGATTATGTTTTATGATCTTGGGAACAGGTTAATTAAGATCATACAGAACTTTAAATCTGTAAAGCATTTAATAGCAACCATAGGGTCATTGTTATATTTTGATGGTTGGATGTAACACTACCGTATATATATCGCAGTAAAGGAGGAGTTACAGCAGTCTTGCATGCAAACATCAATTTGGTATATTCTATAACTTAAGCTAGTCAAAAGAAAGCTTATTATTATTAATTAAAAGAGCATTTTATAACTGTTAAATGTCTGTATATATATATCTCAATCATTGACAGAGTAACAGTATTTATTACTTGTTCAAATGGCAAACATATGGACAAAAGTTGATCAGGATCTAAACTGTTTGCTTTTTTATTTGTTAGGTTATTTCTGACCAAAATGCGACCAGTGCAGATACTGATCAAACGGCACGGATGTGCCGGCTGATCTGGATCTACACTGGTCGGACATGCGTAAAATGCGTATACATGTATACATGTATATTGAGGAAAGGGTTAAGAACATCAAATCAGAAACTCAAAAGAGCATGTGTGTTATTTTGCACAAAGTTTTTGAAATTAGATCAACTGCATACAAAATTTGAACGGCTACTGATTTCACACTATCGTTACATTTTTACTTTAGATGTGTATGCCTATCATCAAATTGGTGACCAGTGTAGATCAGCCAGAAAAAATTTGTCATTTGATCTGAATCTACACTCTTCTTGGTCAGAAATAACCTATGAATATACTAGATGGGTGTTCAGTTGAACACTTGTGTCGCCCTCTGGTACAATGTCGGAAAACAATGCAAGTTCAAAAAGGGGCATAACTCCATCTTGACCAAAACAACATCTCATCATCACGAGTGTGTTGTCTTCAGCAATATAATTTGGAAGTTTCATGAAGAAATATTGAGAAATGGCAAAGTTATAGTCAACATTTAGTTTTCATGTAAAAATCCAAGTACAAAAAAGGGGCATAACTCCAACAAATATCACCTTGACCTAAAGAATGTGGCATCATCATGAGCATGTTGTCATAAGCAATATAATTTGAAAGTTTCATGAAGAAGCATAGAGAAATGGCAAAGTTATAGCCAATGTTAAGTTTTCATGTCAAAATCGAAGTACAAAAAGGGGCATAACTGCAACAAATATGACCTTGACCTAAAGATTTTGGCATCATCATGAGTGTGTTGTCATAAGCAATATAATTTGAAAGTTTCATGAAAAAATATTGAGAAATGGCAAAGTTATAGCCAAGATTAAGTTTTCATGACAAAATATAAGTATTAAAAGGGACATAACTTTGTGTCATGTGACCTTGATCTAAAGATTTTGGTATCATGAAGACCATGTTGTTGTAAGCAATATATTTTGAAAGTTTGATGAAGAAATGTTAAGAAATGGCAAAGTTATAGCCAACGTTAAGTTTTCGTGACGAAAAAGTGGCATAACTCCATCAAATGTGACCTTTACCTAAAGAATTTGGCATCATTATGACCGTGTTGTCACAAGCAGTATAATTTGAAAGTTTGATGAAGAAATATTAAGAAATGGCAAAGTTAAAGCCAACGTTAAGTTTTCGTGACAAAAAAGGGGCATAACTCCATCAAATGTGACCTTGACCTAAATAATTTTGCATAATCATGACCGTGTTGTCATAAGCAGTATAATTTGAAAGTGTGATGAAAAAATATTAAGAAATGGCAATGTTATAGCCAACGTTAAGTTTTCGTAACGGACAGACAGAAAAAGTGATCCCTATGTATTGCCATTTCTTCGAAAGGGCAACACAAAAAGCAAACAATTGTTGATCCAGGTTTTTTTTAAACTGTCATACAGGTTTGCTTTAAAATGCCTTTCAAGATTTCAAAGAATTTTCAATTATCTTGGCTGAAGGTTTTAAACTGAGACTGGTTTCTTTGCTCAGTTTTATAACCTTGGGCACAGATAGTTTCAGAGAGTTGAAAATGATACTTGTTGCTGTTAAATGACAGAAATAAGGCTTTAGGATGATAATATAAAACAAGAGGGCCATGATGGCCCTTTATCACTCACCTGAGTACAACAAAGTTATTTTTAGTAACAGTGACCTAGACCCAGATGACCCATATTCAAACTCGTCCAAGAAATCATTGGGACAAACATCCTGACCAAGTTTCATGACAATCGGAGCAAAAATGTGACCACTAGAGTGTTAACAAGAAATTTCTATTTTTAGTAACAGTGACCTAGTTTTTGGACCCAGATGACCCATATTCGAACTTTTCCAAGAAATCATTGGGACAAACATCCTGACCATGTTTCATGACTATCGAGGCAAAAATGTGACCGCTAGAGTATTAACAAGAAAATTCTATTTTTAGTAACAGTGACCTAGTTTTTGGACCCAGATGACCCATATTCGAACTCGTCTGAGAAATCATTGGGACAAACATCCTGACCAAGTTTCATGACAATCAAAGCAAAAATGTGACCACTAGAGTGTTAACAAGAAAATTCTATTTTTAGTAACAGTGACCTAGTTTTTGGACCCAGATGACCCATATTCGAACTCGTCCGAGAAATCATTTGGACAAACATCCTGACTAAGTTTCATGACAATCAGAGCAAAAATGTGACCATTAGTGTTAACAAGAAAATTCTATTTTTAGTAACAGTGACCTAGTTTTTGGACCCAGATGACCCATATTTGAACTCGTCCGAGAAATCAGTGGGACAAACATCCTGACCAAGTTTCATGACAATCGGAGCAAAAATGTGACCGCTAGAGTGTTAACAAGAAAATTCTATTTTTAGTAACAGTGACTTAGTTTTTGGTCCCAGATGACCCATATTCGAACTCGTCCGAGAAATCATTGGGACAAACATCCTGACCAAGTTTCATGCCAATCGGAGCAAAAATGTGACCTCTAGAGTGTTAACAAGAAAATTCTATTTTTAGTAACAGTGACCTAGTTTTTGGACCCAGATGACCCATATTCAAACTCGTGCGAGAAATCATTGGGACAAACATCCTGACCTAGTTTCATGACAATCGGAGCAAAAATGTGACCGCTAGAGTGTTAACGAACTAAGTGTGGACGGAAACGGACGACAGACGACGGATGACGGACATTCATCGATCCTAATACATGTAACTCACCCTGAGCCAGCTCAGGTGAGCTAAAAAAACTTGTCAATCAAGGAATAACAGTGTCAACTATTTTAACAAAAACAACAACAAACTAAAATATATTAAATTGGTGAACTAAAAGCTCCTCAATAATGTGAGTAGGTTAGAACTAGATACTAACAACAACAGCAACAATATTTATTGTAACCTTGCTGAATATGTTATACAGGGTTGATCAAAAATAAACCGGATTATTTAAATAGCAAGTAGAATATTTCATCAGGATAAATAAAAATACATATAACACTTTGCGGAATCAATCCGCTACAGAATACAGAAAACAGTTTTCAAAAACATTTACAAACAATGGAAATAGAGAGATTTGCGTGAGCATATGTCTGGTGTCACGGCGCACGGTAAGACGACACTGGTGACATCGTTGACGCTGCGCGTTATTACAGCGTCTCGACTGTGATCAGGTTTCTGGGTCATAGAACCATAGCCAGGTTTTGTCCGTCGTTATGTTGTTACTGAGGAAGTCGTCCCCTTCTCGGTTCACTCTACGAAGGAAGGCTGTTGAATCCTGCACGCGACGGACCATCTCCGTGTCTTTTAAGAGACGCGGGACCCAGCGCGCGTGCACCTAGTGTTAGTAATCAGGTATCGTTAAACTTAAAAAAAATGCATTTCCGTTTTAGAAACATATAAAAAATAATATTCAGATAAAAATAAGTATTCACGATTAGCTAAATTGTTAAAACATGTATTTTTCATTATGAAAATGCATATTTTGCAAGGTTTGGAACGAAGATCGTCGATATCCTATGTTTCAATTATTCAAGACATCGTGTAATTGAAAAAAAAGTGTTATTATAATAAAAAAATCTTATCGTTCAAATTTTCAAATCTCGTGTAAGAAAAGTCTGCATGGTCCCGTAACTTACATCGAATTTTGCCATCAACGCCCTAACCGTTAAACGCATGTCGTTTTCCTATTCGCATTCGCCATTAACGTCACTAACGTCGTTGTCTCGTTCTTCTTTCTCCCTCTTCCTTCTTTGTCGGTGATGCCTTCTCTAAAATATTTGTGCCAATCAAAAAACCACTGTTCGGCTTAGTGCATGCTTCCCGTGCATAGCTGCACTTTTTTCAAAAGTTTTAGACGGAGTGTCGCCTTGCTGCTGGCAAAAATTATTTATTGCCCGTATTTCAAGTTTTTCTGTTGACGCCATTTGTAACGCAATTTGCATTCAGCGTACGATATTAAAAATCCAATTGCTACCATATGCGTTTACGCAATTACGTCATATTTTGCGATAACGTCAAAAAATAACGGCACGACGTTTTCGTGGATTTTTACGTATAAAACATGATTGGAAACAACAATAAACAATTTTAAACTTCGGACGTAACAGAAAAATGATGCGCTGCGCCGTGATGGCGTTACCATGGTTTCTTAATTCGTGATTATGAGTAGAAGTATGTGTTTTTCAAATAAAAAGTTGGATCAACTGTTTGCATATAAATTGGGATTTCTATTGGTGTAAAGATTTGATTGTTTGAAAGGAAACTTTTTATTTCAGAGCAAAAATCCGGTTTATTTTTTATCAACCCTCGTTAAGATTGTTCCAAGTTCATACAGGTGCACTGAATGTATTTTTTCATTAAAAGAAAGATCTAGTTACTTTGCTTAGATGTATCTAAGTGAAATATCAAAGAAGTATTTTCAGAGAACTTCATGCAATGTAGAGTTTACAAGTTTTTTGAGTTGCTTTGTGTAAGCTTGCATGAAAATTAACAGCCAGCATTTCTTTGCTGTTTTTCTTGGTGTTTGTATGCAAGGGAAGGGGGAGAGAAGGGGTCAGTGTCTTCAGTAAAACAGGAAAACTTGCAAATAAACATTATAAAAGGGAAAAGCATAAAACAAGTTTTCTCATTACATATTCGTCAAAATGTCAAGTTTTCTCATGACATATTCGACCTCCACATCTTCAAAAACAAGTTCATTTCAACCTTTCTCTTGCATTTAATTGTTTACATTCTAAGGGGAGTTTTTACTAGAACATGGGAGACAAACATACATGTAATCTCTTTGGTGGGCTCAATTTCGACCCATAATTGAGAGCTTCTAAAAATACTGAATACTGTTAGGCAGAAAAATGTTAAATGTTTTTCATATTCTGATAAATGCAAAGTGATAAATTAGTTCTCAATAGCTCTTTCCTGTATAGATACACCTTTAAAGCTAGGGCGAACAGTTTAGATCCAGATCAGCCGTCACATCTGTGCCGTCTGATCAGGATCTAAACTGTTCGCTTTTTGATTCATTAGGTTATTTCTGACCAAAATGCAACCAGTGCAGATCCTGATCAGACTGCACGGATGTGCCGGCTGATCTGGATCTGCACTGGTCGCACATGTGTAAAAATATGTATATATCAAGGAAAGGGATAAAACAAGCAACAAACCCTCTCCAGAACTATACCTATGATACCTTGTCTGATCTTCTCAGCCGTATCCTTGGAGATATCAACCGTGAGCCGTGACCCCTTCAAGTTCCAGCCATTTAGTTCAGTTACTGCTTTATAGGCTGCATCCACATCAGCAAATCTCACAAACCTATTCATTTCATAGAGACTAAATAGATAACAACTTAAGAGAATACACAAGAGAAGGGAGTGTTTTTTGCTCACCATTTTGGGAATAGGGCTGGTAAAATATGTTGTTTTATTTCTTAAATAAAATTGGGAATTTAAACTGTCTTAAAAACATAAAATGATTTTATCAGCATAAGCAAAACTACAAGAGCCAGTCGGAAACGACAGCACACTTGACTATTCGAAGTCAGACATATTTAAGCACATTTAAAACTGGGCTTCATTTAAACTGGGGAGTGATTCAGGAGTTTATGACACCCAACACACATACATGAACAAAAGTTTCTTAATCCAAGTTAGAAAATCAATAAATTATACTTAATTTATTAATGTAGATTTTTTAGAGGGTTTACACAACCCAGTCCATACACCCCTGCCCACCTATAGTGTGGTGTAGTATAGTAAGGTATGGTATTGTTGTTGGTGGTGTTGTTGACAGTGTTGTTGGTGGTGTTGTTGTTGGTGGTGTTGTTGGTGTTGTTGTTATTAGGGTTTTTGTTGGTTGTGTTGTTAGTGTTGTTGTTGTTGTTGGTAGTGTTGTTGTCAGTGTTGTTGCTGTGGGTTGTGGTGTGGTGTGGTGGGTGGTGGTGGAAGGTGGTGGTGGGAGGTGGGTGTGGGGTGGGTGGGTGTGGGGTGGTGGTGGGTGGGTGGGTGGGTGGGGTGGGTGGTGGTGGTGGGTGGGTGGGTGTGGGGTGGGTGTGGGGTGGGTGTGGGGTGGGTGGTGGTGTGGTGTGGTGTGGTGTGGTGTGGTGTGGTGTGGTGTGGTGTGGTGTGGTGTGGTATGGTATGGTATGGTATGGTATGGTATGGTATGGTATGGTATGGTATGGTATGGTATGGTATGGTATGGTATGGTATGGTATGGTATAGTATAGTATAACCACTCAACACTTTCAACCAAAGTATGTAAAGTACATCTGTTTTAAACCTTTTCTATACACCTTTCCAATAAACAGTTTCGTAGTCCTGTACGAGTTACTTCCCGTGACCAGATATCAACCCGAAACGAGGCTTCACAGGAAAGCTGAACTATCGGACTATGGCTTAAGCACATAAGGCCTAACATAATCCATTAAATTTCAGGTGTGTAATTGTCGCCGCCGTACGAAAATAAGTTACTGGTCTGTTATTCTAGTCAGACATTTTTATTTTCACTATTTGTTAGATATTTGCATTTTTAATATTGTAAGAACATGTAACATTCTTGTTGATAGTGGGCAGTATGAAACGCGATTCGGATAAACGTTAGTATTAATGTTACGAATTTCTATACAGCATTTTCATTTTATGTATTTTATACTTAAAATTATATTTAACTGGTATGAAATTTGCAAATTGCTAAGACTGATAATGTACTATACTCCGGAAATCGTGACATGTCAACATTCGGTTACAGTATCTGTACGTTATACTTGTACTCATCTATTACTTGAATTCATCGTACCGTTAATGTTCAACGAAAAATAATTTTGAATTTTTGAAAACGTCACATATACTTCACAAGCAAAAATACGGTACGATTGATTTTGTCTTGAAATTAAAAAATGAATAAGGTTATCTGATTGTTCGTATCATTCATAGAATAAAATTCAAGGATTCTGATGCTGGCTTCTAATAAAGATGGAGATGCCGGCTTCAAATAATGATGGGAACATTTATATTAACATTAAGACTGCTAAGGTTTGAAATTCTGTCATTTTGGCGTAAACCCTCAATCGCTTGATTGAATATTTATAAAATGTTCTGCTAAGATGAGTTTCTAATTGATGTCTTATGGTTCTACTTGTCGTATTAAGGATTAATAATTCATATAACTGCTATATCAAATACATTTGCTACCCGATTCAGTAATTAAGGATTTCGATATACTTATTAATTGGGAGGTGGAGGTACATAAAAAAGTAAACCGATCTCTATTGGTCAGTGATATCTTCTTCTTAGTAATTGACAGGGGACCCCTTGTGCGCGACAATTTGGCATTTTTATGACATGCCGCTTTCAAAATCAATCGCAGCCGGCATGTCAGTAGTTGATAAGACACGCTAAGCCGGAAACCACACTCAATTTATCCGTGGATAGAACACAGGCTGTTAGTTTAAGTCGTTTAAAGTAAACCTTGGCGCGAGGAATAATGACTTAACACTTTTAGTCAAATTAGATTTGTTGTTTTATAAACTATTCTTGATAAAAAAAATTTCATTACGCTGATGTATTATTACTAATTCAACGATAAACGAGAAAATATATTTTAAAAAAGAAATGTCATGATGAAAAACGAAAGTTGTAGGTACATGTTCCCATGTTCCAGCAAGCAATAATTTTTCCTGTATAGTAGTCACGTGACTGAATAGGGGAGGTAACCGAAAAATTCACCGAATTATTGGAAAGGTGTATAGCATTACCTATGAAAAACACTAACATTGAAACTTGAACCATAATTTCTAAGTCTTAATTCTAATTTCTAAGCGAAAAAGGGCAAAAATTAAATAAAAAAAGCAAGGATGAGTTATGGGCCTTTGAAAATCAACCTGATGTATGATAAAATAAAGGTATACAAAGTTTTAAAGTTGTCATTTTAATAGAATGAAAGATATGAGGTTTCACCACCTTGCCCGCAAACTTTAACCTTAATTTCTAAGTCTAAAAAGGGCAATAATTTGATATAAATCAAAGAAAGAGTTATGGTTCTTGGCATACATAGTCAGGGTCATGATAGTGAACAAGTTTCAAAGCTATAGTACAAGAAGTATGAAAGTAACTAGCTTGCACGCAAACTTTAACCTGAAATTCTAAGTTGAAAAAGGGCCATAATTTGAACAAAATGGAAGTTAGAGTTATGCTTCTTGGCATACCCACTCGGGATATGATAATGAACAAGTGCTGAAAGTTTCAAAGCTGTAGTATAAGTAGTATGGAAGTTACGGGTTTGTACACTAGCTTGCACGCAAACTTTAACCTGAAATTCTAAGTCGAAAAAGGGCTATTATTTTAATAAAATGAAAGTTTGAGTTTTGGTTCTTGGCATACACACTTGGGAGATGATGATGAACAAGTGTGCCAACTTTCAAATTTGTAGTATAAGTAGTATTGAAGTTATGTGTTTGTACAGTAGCTTGCACACAAACTTTAACCTGAAATTCTAAGTCGAAAAAAGGGCCATAATTTGATGAAAATGAAAGTTAAAGTTATGGTTCTTGGCATACACACTCGGGACATGATGATGAACAAGTGTGCCAAGTTTCAAAGCTGTAGTATAAGTAGTATTGAAGTTATGTGTTTGTACAGTAGCTTGCACGCAAACTTTAACCTGAAATTCTAAGTCAAAAAAGGGCCATAATTTGATCAAAATGAAAGTTAGAGTTATGGTTCTTGGCATACACACTCGGGACATGATGATGAACAAGTGTGCCAAGTTTCAAAGCTGTAGTATAAGTTGTATTGAAGTTATGTGTCTGTACATTAGCTTGCACGCAAACTTTAACCTGAAATTCTAAGTTGAAAAAGGGCCATAATTTGATCAAAATGAAAGTTAGAGATATGGTTCTTGGCATACATACTCGGGGCATGATGATGAACAAGTGTGCCAAGTTTTAAAGCTGTAGCTATAGTAGTTTTTAAGATATCAGTAGGTTGCACGCAAACTTTAACCAAAGCGGGACGCCGACGCCCAAGTGAGTACAATAGCTCGACATATTCTTCGAATAGTCGAGCTAAAAATGAGCCATTTGACTACTACTTGATCAATCTGGCTCTTTTTCCATAAAAAGATGAGTCTGGCTCCTTAAATAAAGAACATTTGTTCGTTATTCATGTCTTTTAATGGATTTTATAATTCGACCTTTATCCGAGTTTTGCTGATATTGCAAACTTTGCCCGTTTGGCTTCAACTTCAATGCTGCTTGTGCTAATCTAGACATGTGCAAGATCAGTTTCATTTACTGGGTCTTCACTATTTTAAAATCTGATTTCATTTATAAGTTCGTAATTTTTAAGAGATTAAAATAAAGGTAACAACCTGCAAGTTAAGTTATTAAACAAATCTACAGCAGATTAACCAATTAAAATACATGAAGACTATGGCTTAAGCTAATAATAGTTCACATACCCAAAGTTATGGATGGTTGAGCTATTTTGCAGTATTACAAGATCCATGATTTCCCCACATCTCTGGAACAGCTCTCGTAACTCATACTGTAGAAAAATCATTAGAAATAACTTAACCTTTTCCTATATATACAGTAAAGCTCTGATACATTGCAGTTCACTGGGGTAAATAAATTCAAACTTTTAAACTATGATATAAACAGATCTGCAATGTACGACCAGGAAATGAACATGTAACACTGATCACTGGTCTGTACAATTTTGACGCAATATAACATTGGGTCTGAGATGTTACCGGATCCGTGATATACAACTGACAAATGAACATTGGCCTGTACAATCCTGATGAAGTATTGGGTTTTTTTGTTTTATTGATTATTTGTTGTCACCCAAACAGTGCTATGAAGTTTCTTCACTGTGAGTATTTATACTGCAGATTTTTTAAATGCAGAGCGGACTGTTCTAATGTATACTTGAAGACAAATTTTGTTTAAAAGTTTGACTTTGTCTTTAAATGTTTGAGAAAATGGCAGCCGATTGATAATGGATGTTAAATGTCGGTGAAAATGCTTTTTAACCAGAGTAGAGAGCTCTTTAACTGATCGAAATCGGTCCAGAAATTACTGAGAAATGAGCAAAAACCTATCTATAGCAATTGATTTTGTGTGTGCACGACATCCAAAAAGAGGTACTTATAGGTTGTGTGGTACAGTTAAGGTAAGAGGGGCCTAAATAGACAATCCTGTCTGAAACGGCGATGTTTGGCGACGTCGAGTTCGGAAATGTCTCCGGAAGTAGCCGAAACGTTCTCCGGCACTAATCGGAATTGATTGTAGCAAACTTTTTTTATCGTAATTTTTTTAACATTATTCTAAAATATTGTTATCGTTTTCTTCAAAGAAGAAACATTTTTTACAAAAAGTAACTTATAATGTTTTAAATAAAAAAATATTTGCCAAAAGTTTGTTATCCCAAAGCGTGACGTCATTTTCGCGGTAATACCAAAATGGCGGACAGAGCTGGCAATGGTAGATTTGTGAAAAAAACAACAACATTAAAACCAACCATTAAACATAAACGAAATTATCATAATTACTCTTCATTATTAATTTCCAACATTTTTGTTATAAACACCGACACTCTTCAAAAAACTGCAAGCCGTACATCGTGGAAAGATGGACGAAGAATAATTGAATAATAAAACTGCATTAAAACATTTAAAAATACATATTTAAGTTATATAGTCAACAGATACACATTCAGAAGTCAGTTTAAATCGGATCTATACAAGATTTGTAAAACAAAAAGGTAATGTGCTAAATTGTGATGGAAAATATTTTCACCTGTTTTTGTTGTTGTTCTGTAATAATTTGCAATATGATTGGTATATGTATGTAGCAAATTTTTATATGCATTTTATAAATGTACTGGTATGATTAAATTTTTTAGAGACTCTGAAAATGTTTGTATGTGTTTGTGTCAAGGAAATTTTCCGAGGGGGTATAGATGTATTTTCAAACTAAAATCATCTAAACGTTAGTAATTAAGTAATATAAATGGTTACTCTTTAATGTTTATGCTTATGCCTAACAAGTAACACCACTGGTGCTAAAATATATTATAGTTTTTATTCCCAAAATAAGATTTTTTAGCAATAACCACTTGTAAAAAATGGACCTGGGACGAGGCGAGGGGGTCACCCTATTCATATGCGATTTTTTCCAAAATGGGATGGTGGAATTGTTTCATATTTCATTTTTACATTTGATATATGATGTTAATCACTATGGACATGCTTATTTAAGGAATAATAATAACATTATTTAGGCCCCTCTTACCTTAATGTAATTTTCAATGATCATTGACTATTAGTTTATGATCAGGATTTGCACCGTTAACTTTTTTATTCATTAGGTAATTTCTACCTAATGAATTTCTAACCAAAAGGCGAACAGTGCATATCCTGATCGAACAGCATGTTAGTGCCAGCTGATCTGGATCTACATGGGCTTCACATGCAATAGAATGCATATATATGGAGTAAAGGGTTAAACTTTAACATGACAGAAAACAAACATTCATTTTTGACCTTGAATTTCTTGGTCGTGCAAATATATATCAAAAGAATACAATTGTTGATTTTCTCTTCATATTTTCAAGTTCTTTACACAATATTGTTGTGAGTATCTTATTTATCCCTTTCCTCCATATATATACGCATTTTTCGCATGTGTGACCAGTGTAGATCCAGATCAGCCCATACATCCCCGCCATCTGATAAGGATCTGCACTGGTCGCATTTTGGTCAAAAATAACCTAATGAATAAAAAAGCGAACAGTTTAAATCCTGATTAGATGGCACAGATGTGCAGGCTGATCTGGATCTAAACTGCCCATGCAATAAAGTTGTATCTATGTATATGAGCAAACAAATGTCAAAACAATGCAAACCTTTTTAGTATCTGGCTCTATCTTCCCAACAAACACAGAATATGTGTTATAAGCTCTAAGTGCTCCTGACATCTTGAATAAACAGCTCCCAACTGCTGAAAATACAACATTGTCTGTCACAAATTTTTGTATGATGCCAGATTTCTATATGGGTCCCATCTGATCAGGTTCTGCACTGTCGCTTTTAGTATGAGAAGTTTTCCCAGACATTGGTGTAAAAAGGTATGCATGACAACACAAATGTCAAGCCACTTCGGACTTGTTGAAAAATAAAAGGCGAGGTTGCTTATGTCATTTTAGCCTTAAGAAAAAGAATTGACAAACAAAGCAGTTTGAAAACTGTGCAAGATTATTGTGAGGAACAGTGTTGGCACTTCAAATTTGGCATCAAATATGAATGTACATCATGCTTATGATAGTGTCATGCAAGGCCCTGGTCCAAAAGCAGATGCAAATAATAATTTAGCTGACCCAAGGAAATGAACCCATGAAAACTGTCAAAACAGAAAGTCATCTAACCAATGTTATTTGCTGCCAAGACAATGTATGCGGCCAATCCTCAGTTTATTTCTAGTCACAAAATGTTATAATTTGACATTTTGATCATTTCTAGGAGAGGTCGGCAACAATTGAATAGGAAGTTTTAAAATCAATTGTCGGTAGCTTATTTTCTTGCTCTTTCTTAAGCGACTCACAAGGGAGATCATTGTAACAAAAATGGTGCCCGACTCGCAGCAAGCGATAGAGGAAACCAACGCAAGAAAAACTGACAAATATATGGAAATTGATGACCAGCTCTTGTAGTTACCATGACAAACACTTTCCGTTGTTTGGAAGTATTTTTGATTTAGGAAATAGGGACAAGGACCGCCAATATAAACAAACTTAAAGTTTAAATATGAATATCCAGTGGTAAACTTTGCAAAAAGCCCTATGCTAGTAAAGGTAAAATGTTACGTAGATAAAATTCAAAGCTTTAGTCTTTGTGATTTGATATATTGCTGAAAGATATTTGTATTTTGTAAATTTAAAAACTTATAACAGGGCCCTAATGACATTGATGGGACCGGAGCCACCAGGTATGCAAATTTCACACTCTAGATTAAAGCCAGTATTGGTGGACACTTTAATATAGGAAAACATACTGGAAACATAGTTTATACTAGGTTATTTAAATTCATATTAATATTTAATAGAATATTAATGAAAAAAATCTTATAACTAAAACTCATCTTATAAAAGCTGATGTGTAAATTCACTGTCGTGTAACAGCTGCCCTGTACCAAATAGTGGGTACCCTGTGGCAGTCCGCAAGATGGCGACCAGTTAAGAAACGAAAAGGTATGTGCTATTTTGTTTCCGATTGGTATACATATTGTAAGGTATAGACTTGTAAACTTGGATCATATAATGAAAAGGATTGTTGATTGATAAAATGATTGCTTGCTTTATTGCCAGTGTGTCCATTTGACCCTGTAATTGATAAAAATAGATGACCTTATTGGCTATTTCAAATTTGAAGCAAGAACGACGACTGATTTCGGCTTTTTATTCTATGACAACTTTGTTGTTCTCGTAATATGTGATATCCCTTTGAAGCGCCTCTAATTGCCTATCTTGTGGTATAACTATTAAACTGAACAATTATTTTGTTTTTAAGAAAATGCGATTCAAACAAATTGTTGTTGGTACCCTGTACCGCCCCTCGGATTATAAGAGGGTACCTTGTATAGCCGTTGGATTTGTGTCGAAAAAGGTACCCTGTATGGTCTACTTTTCCATGAAAACAGCTACCCTGTAGAACTCATTTCTTCTTCTTTGTTTGACCAATTTTTACCTGGCATATTGTATATCTATAAATGTTATCTTTACTACTGGCCGTTCCTATATGCAGCCGGCAACGCTGAAGTTGTGTTTTTGTTTATACTAACATTTTATCTTGATTCGGCGGGCGGGCGGGCGGGTGTCCAATCAATAACTTGAGTTTGCTTTGGCCTACGCCAAACTTTGTGTGTGGGTAGGTTTTTTGAAGACTACTCAGGACTGCTAAAGGAGAATGACTACTGGTGGGCGGTATTACCGGTATATTGCGATTTGAGTCCTTGGCGATACGCTGTATCGGTATGGTCTCCTAATACCAGTATGCTTAGGAAAATTCGTTAAAGTCCATAAATTGTAGCCAAATTATTAAAATTGTTGAACATTACTTTATATACGTAAATTGCTCTTTCTTGCTTTACATACGTTTAAATGTCAATAATTATAACAGCGAATGTACCAGATCTCTGAATAGTACGGCAATACCGGTAATAACTTTTTTTCCAAATTTACCATTGCATCGTAACTGGGAGACACGTCGGGCGAATCATAAAGATCCAAAAGGAAAAGCTCCAGTTTGGAATTATTTTGGTCTTTAAAAGTCCAAATCCTCTCAGACTTTTTTAGAATATAGGAAAATGTAGCTGGTTGTTTTACTTGTAAAATTACGGTCAAGTAGTCGGGCGGAACTACACATTTAACAACTCATTTGCGAAGACCAATCCAATGTTGTCGTCTGCAAATTAAAAGGTTGAATGTTGACCCTCTGTGGAAAACACTGTTTCTTTTGAACGTAAGCGGAAAGTTCAGCAATCTTTGGGTCGTGCTATGTTTGGGCTATTGAAATCTAGCCATTAAAACCCCAATTTGTTTAGAAGGTAACTGTGACAACTGTTCTACAATACTCACTCTAGTTAATTACGTTTCATTAACCGATGGTTAACTTCGAACGCATGTGTAAGACCGCAAAAATATACCGCGGTACGTATTGCATGGGTGAAAGTTGGAAATCTTGTGAATCCTGAAAATTTAGCTGGGGGCATGGGGGCCGCCAGGGCCCCCGGTGGGTCCAGGGCAAAGCCCTGGTAGGGGGCCCAGGGGGGCGAAGCCCCTCGGAAGCTCCTGGGAATTAGTGGTTTTGAGTGCTTGTACAGCGCTTTTCCAGGATTATATGATTGCCAAAGACTGACTTATTATCATGCAGAGAATGCATGATTTTCTGTTAACAGCTCTTGTTCATGGATATACCCTAAACATACTCTTTGATGTAGATTTAGAATGAAACATAACCTTCAAAATTTAGCAACATTTTTATTCTTGTGTCCATGTAATTGATATCAACATTATATATTATGCACATGCAAAAAATGCATGATATCACCATTGATCATAGGTTAAGAGTAGGAAGATTAGTAACTTATTTTAATTTAATTTCACATGGTCTAGCACATAGTTCAACAA
>JAZAYU010001575.1:0-24815 GCA_038501625.1 Corbicula japonica | reverse complement strand
AAAATATTGCAGGCTCGGTTTGATCGAGTCTGTTCATCGGCAGTAATGGAAATGCGTATTACTGCCCACGCCGCCTAGCCACAGGTTGAGCGCAACTCAATATTTACACTAATAAACAATACAAATTTGATCCATCCCAAGCGATGGTATGCATATGGCGGTGAACATGGAACCTTCAATGCGGTATTTTCAGAATAATACCAGTCGATATTCAGCGGCTGATGGGCCCCAAGATAAAAGAATGGGTTTGCCCTCAACTGGAAAACAGTGGGCGGAACTAAACAAAACTAAACAACTAGCGTTTAACTCATTTTTTTTTCTGAATTGAAGGTTACAATTGAGTTTGTGCAGCCATCACCGCTAGAGCCTAAATCAAGTGTCGGTTTGAAGGTGAAGGCGGACAAGGATTCATTGGTGAACGTGTTAGCTGTGGACAAGAGTGTGATGTTACTAGCTGAAGGCAATGACATTACACCAACAAGGGTATGTACAACTTTAAAATGGGGCACGCCAAGGGAAAAGGCTTATTCATTTATGTTTCTTGATATTTTAGTTGTTTTTCATATTTTGAAAGAACTTTCTATTATACATTATTTCTTCAAAACTAATTGTTTATATTGTTATACAGTTGTTATACAGTTTGAATGTATTATTTTATATTTACCGCGAAATGCGTAATAAATATCCTATTTTGAGCTTTGTGACGTATTTAAGAAGAATAACGTCAATTTCGGGATGTCAATTTCTGTGAAGCACTGTGGTACAACAGAAATTGAACTTAATATGGACTTCTTAGTGTGGACTAATATTATTTTTGAAAAAAGAACAAATAAATAGGTGGTGGATGAAATACAAATGGAACTGTGTTCATTGATAGAAAATTATAAATCCATTAGGAGTTTATTCTACAGTATTTATATATTAATAAATCGCTTTATATAGACATGAAATACTACCCAAATATGAACTATTCTTTCGTATCCATATTTTCAGATCAAACATAAATATAAAAACTAAGCATAAATTTGAACAGAATGTTATTAAGCAAAAGACTGGTATTGTAGGTGAAGGACGAGATGAACCAGTTCGGGGACAACCCCTGGATCGTGCGAGGCTGGGGTCCTATATTTCCCTGGTCATTTCCTGCTGATGACGCTCACGACGTTTTTAGTGTAAGTTGATTTACACAAATGCAATAATCTGACCGAAAGCACAGGATATAATACATGTATCAGTAATTAATATATATATATTGCGGAGATTCTCAGAACACTGTTAAAATATTTTCACAGTTATGACCCAAAGTGGGAGGCATATAGAGTTGCACTCGTCCGTACGTCTGTTCATACGGCCATCTTTCTTTCAAACGTGCACAGATGATCAAGTAGAATGTATTGATGCAGTTTTGCCACATTTAATTTAGACACATTGTTATGTTTTTCATGCAGTAATCTTTCTTTTAAATTCTTTAATTTTTTTAAATAGTATGGTCACCGTAAAAATACTTCATCTACAGCATGTTCAATTTAAACAACAACAACAACAAACCTGTTTTTATCTTTCTTTACAATGTTTATTTATTCAAAAAGCCAACTTTTAAAAAACAGTGTTTCCATCCCGATAATAATAGAAAGTGGAGCAATATATAGAACCTCTTAAGAACATTGAATAATTAGCAAGGTATGTATTTGCTGTATGACTTTTTCGGTTAGATTAACATTGAAAACAAATTGGAAGATGTATCCGCCTTCATGTTTTCATCAACAAAAGAAAAAAAAACATGATAAAATATTGATTTTATTTCTCTTTTTGTGTTTGTTTTCAGAACGCAAACCTTCAGGTGTTAACGGACGCATTGCTATACAAATTTGATTTATGGAGCCGTAAGTAACGTCCAAATAAATAAAAATTGAAGCTTTCATATTCACCGCCTTATATATACCATTGTTTGGGATGGATCAAAATTGTACTGTTTACTGTGCCAAAGATCACAAAACTAAATATGTCACCAATCGTAATTTCAGCCAACCAAATGCTTGAGATTAGACTGGTCTCCAGTCTGAGCTGAGCTTAATAATGGGCGCTGGTGTGCTCAACCCGGTGCTAGGAGGCGTGGGCAGTGTCCATGAACAGGCTCAATCAAACCGAGCCTGCAATATTTTCATATAAGTCGTTTTCGGTGGCCTTCTTGTTCTTGCTGATTTGACTTCTAGGAAGTCTGGTCTCGGTAAAATCATTGACCATCACTCGCCCATTTGGCTTTTCAATGCTTACAGCTTCTTATGTTATATACATTTAACTGTGTGCTTTTGCATGCAACATTGATGAGCTGATATGTGAGTTGGAGTAATTTTACCAAGGCAACTTGTACTTGTTTGTAGATATGAGAACCTGTTGTGTTGGTGCACCCTAGAATCTGGATTAAACACCAAATTGTTTTGCCACTGATCGTTCCAAGGCGGTAACCTCTCGGGTTCTCACTTCCGTTAATTGTTTGTGGCGTCTGTGTTGAAACAGATTATTGTTAAACCATGCTCTCTTCTCCTCTACTTTTTGGCTGTGTGGGGAGGCTGTGTCTGCTGGATGTGGCCATTCCTAATATGCATATTTCACTTTTTTTTTGAAGTTCCCTTTTCATCTATTTCAAAGTTCCATTTTCATCTATTTCAAAGTTTCCTTTTCATCTAGAACAAAGATGAGAGTGAGAGTACAGCTTGAGATAAAAAATATTCCAAGTAATGATATATTTTTGCGTCACGAATGGTAATACGAATTCGTAAAATACTTTGTACTTGTCAATGCAATACTTGTTCTACGACACCTGTGTAAGGTCAGTTAGTACTGAGATAGTCAGTTGTTATCCTGTTGAATTTTCAGTGAATCAAGTTCATCAACCGAGGGGGAAGGCAATGGGTCGTTTGGCAGCCGCGCCAATGATGATGATGGCTGAAAGTGGCGGTGGTATGGGTGGTTTTGGCGGACAGGCCCCAACTGGGCAAATCAGAAAGGAATTTCCAGAAACATGGATATGGAAATCGGGTTTAGCGAGGTTTGGTTTACAAACCAATTTATTAACAATAAAAACCGAATTGATCACGTGTTTTGTTTTACACAATATTGTAGAAAATACACAAATTATCAATAGGTCAATACCAGCATCAAATGAAAAATATTTCCGACTCAGAGGCTGCGCAACCTTTGCAAAAATGTTTTGAACTTCCCTCGGCATTAGGATATCCGTATGTACCTCTGTGTTATGTAAAAATATTGATAAATAGTGCTTTCACTGATGGGCAAGAACCTTGTTAAATCATCCAATCTGCCAGAACCTAGCCTGATAGCTTCCAACCAGGCAAGGATAACACCTTAATGATTTGTCGAGACTTTAATAGCGATAGTAGGGTTAGATGATACTTGTGTTAAGAGGGTTTCTCTTTCATTGGTTTTGTGATATCCGTTTATCAGAAATGATTTTATGAGCATTGTTAGATATATCCGACTAAGGGGTGTGTAGCGGTTATAAAAGTCTCCCCGTTTTTACTTGTATTTCCAATTGCAAAAATTAACGTGGCTTTTCCTGATATGCATAATTCACCTTTTTTATCATACCGTATTATTAATATTGCTTATATCATATGTATTTAGTGAGAAAGGTGAGGTGACGTTCACTGATGTGGTGCCAGATACAATTACCGAGTTCGTTGCCAACGCATTTGCTTTGAATACAAAGACTGGTCTAGGCGTGGCGCCAAGCACTGCAAATGTAAGACTGGTTTTCAATTATTTGAAAGAAATAAAACATACGAATAAAGTTTGAAGTTAGAGTGGCAAAACACTCATTTTATTTTTTTTCATCAAATCATATGTATATATGCCTTGCTGTAGTAATGATAGGTTGATTTGGTTAAATTCTGTTGAAAAACTATCATCTGTATTTATAAGTCGTCAAGATACCCCGCAATCTTGGAAAGGCTGAGATAATGTGACTTTGATCATTAGAAAGAAAAATATAATGAAGTATTCTTCTTTAGGATTGAAGGTGAGGTGATCGCTGGCGGTGGAAGCACAATAAGTACCCATAGTGATGCCTTTTAATTGAAAGATGTTCCATATCTAGCAAATATTTACTTATAATTATTTTTGAAATTTCCAAACATCTCTTTGTATGCTTTAGTTGACAGTGTTCCTACCATTCTTCTTGAATCTTCAACTACCATATTCTGTTGTAAGAGGGGAGACGGCGGTGATACAAGCAAACATCTTTAACTACCTTGACCAAGACCACAAGGTTTGTAGAATTTTCTGTTGTCAAAAAGGGAGATGGCGGTGATACAAACAAATGTTTTAACTACCTTGACCAAGATCACAAGGTTTGTAGAATGTAATAAATGCAATGGATTATTGTTACGCTTTACATGCATACTTCTGCTATATCAGTTATCGAGATTACTAAATGGAACTATTTTTGAAAGTATAAAAATGTACGCATCACATATTTTCTCTTGGACGAAGAATGCTTTTTTCTATTTGTCAATTGGAATCATATATGCAAGTAAAGTGCTGAAGGGTAGTCACATACACAAAAAGACTTTTACACTTATACCAGTAGGAAAAATAAAAACAAAGTTAAAAAACAATATCAAAATAAAATACAAATACAATATAACGTAAACTGGAGTAGGATACCGCCCATAACGGTCAATAACAATAAGTTATTAGTTATCTCATATTGGCCCAGCAATGTCCGTATTGACCGAGTTTAGTCTGCATATGAGTTTGATGGTTTTAGTCTGTTAATTAATAAATTGTCATTAACCAAGTGACATTGGCCATGTTATTGGGCCTAGGACAATCACATTAGCCCTCGGCCTCTGTCTAATATGAATACCCTTGGGCCAACAAGGCCAATATGAATTCACTTGACTAATAACATTACAATATAGGCCACCGTGTAAAATAAATTTACTAACCTCCGACTTATCTCACTAAATCACTCAAATTTATTACCAATGAACATAGTTATCTTACAAAACGTACATTTGTCAGAATCAGAAATTTAGTTTTAAACGGAAACATTGTAAATAAAACGAATAAAAATATTATTCAGTCAATCTGTAATCACAATTTAGATTCTTACTAAGTATATCATTAACCATATTTAAAAAGGATGTTTCTGTTGAATATAACTATTTACTGCACTTCTATAACATTTTGGGGCGTTGTATCATTTAGTTGAATCACTAAACAAACAATGCAGTTAGAAAATCTGCTAATTTGTGATACATTTGTAGGTAAAAGTGCGACTGCAAGGTTCTGAGGACTTTGTTGGGATAACTATAGATGAAAACAACATAGAAAGAGAAGTAACCGGAGACATGACAGCATGTATTATGGTGAGAATAAAAACTGCTTTTCACAGCTGAAGAAAGTTACAATTAAAAATCCGTGTTTAAAAAAACCATATCCCAGAAGAAGTACTTGTTGTTTGTTAGTATAAAAATCTCTCTTAACTGTGTCGTCCGATGATTTTTTGCAGGTTATCGGATTTACAAGTTCTTGATAAACAAAATGGCGCTTTTAGTTTTTTTCTGAGGGACAACAGACTAAGGATGCAATTAGAAGCACAAATACGACACTGTATTTATGATTTGTCTAAAGAGATATTGTTTCATCGCCGTGAAATCATAAAAGACAAAAGAAAACGATTTAAAAATCTATCGTTAAACCATACTCTTAGCGCATACAGACTCCAGGACGGATATATTTCTGGTCGGACTATGTATCCTTAAATATTTATCTGCTAATAGAAATTTAGAAGGAATTGGTTTAATAATAAAAACACAATTGTTATTGCAATTGTAGGTTAAGAAAGACCAACCGACGCCAGTTTTCTTCAACATCAAACCCTTGAAAATCAAAAATATGATGTTAAATGTGCGAGCTGAAATCGCCCCACCCACCAACAGATTTGATGAAGTCATCAGGACACTTCTGGTCAAGGTAATGTAACTGAGAATGGAAAACAGTCTCAAATCTTAGGCATCTGATTGCCTTGAATGGCGACTGGTCGCCATTTCAGCCAACCAGATCCTTGAGATTTAAGAATGGTTTCCATTCTCAGTTTTATAATCCCTAGCCCGGGTCAAGATATCAAAGTTATCAAAGTTTTATTGTGTTGTTAGTGGTACTCATACAAAGGAAATTTCGTTTTAATGCTTTGGTCCAGTTTTACATTTATATTTTATATTAATAAAGCAAAAACAGAGCAAAGGTTTGCAACTCCTTTGATCAAGGTTTCAAACAATTTTCCTTAATATTTAGGTTTCATGTCCACAAACCATGACCTTAGGTGGACCAGAAGTGCGGAAAGAGTCTTACGCCCTTTCCTATAAACATTAATTTTGTTTTAATTTGCAGACATAAGCTATGAATGAAAAAAATGTGAGTATCGCAGCATGCGAGGACCAACACAAGCCCCTCACCCCATGCCCCTCTAAAACTAGTCTTTTAAATTTGTAGACATAATCACAAAAGCTAAGAATGAAAATAAATGAGCTATGTATGATTTTCTTTTGTCATTTTGTAATGAGCAATCAATCAAAAATATATAGTTGTGTGGGTATTGCAGAACTTGAGATCCTTCCCACCCATCCCCTACCAACTCTCGCCGCCTGTGTTTTAATAGTCAAATCTGGCATAGGAATGAATAAAAGGAAATTGTCATTTTCATTGTTTTTTTACTTGAAGGTTAACTCTTTGAATAGGAAAATGTGATGTCCTCCCCCTCTTAAAAAATACATTTCGCTTTTGTTTGAACATTTTTGATAGCGTTAGTAATTTATTTTATCCAATCGTTACAGTCTGCCAAAACCGTGTGTTTTTTCCCATGATTACTTGATAAGAATGAAGTTTCTATCTCTGACAAGAATTTTTCACACCTATTATTTTCCCATAAGGGCTGTTTCAAAAAAGGCTAGTTTTATTTTTGCCAGCTATAAAAATGTACAGCAAACTGTTACTTCCATTTTCGTATTTTGCAGAGGTCTCATCATGCGCTTAAAAGATTTGTGAAGTTCATCAAAAAAGCAACATTTGTTAAAAATATTCTAAAATAATGGGCAAAAATGTCAGGAGTGTGACAAAAAAGTGTGACAGTTTTAAAAATCACAATTGTTTAGACCATCAGTTTACAAAAAGCTGGAAAATAGACTAGTTTAAGTGTTGTTAAAGTGAAAGGTGCATTTATTGGGCATGAACTAACGATAACATTAAGCATATAATACTTCAAGTAATCAAAAATTATGCCATTAAGTCAAGCATGAGAAAAGAAAATACAGTCAGAAAATCAATACATCTTTGCTTTATAGATGCAATAATTATAATATTATCACCTGTGTTGATATTATATTTGTCTGCAGCTCTCTTGAGCAAATATCAGCTAAAACTTTCAAGAGTGTGATATCATACACATATTGCAATTTTTTTAAACATATTTCTTACACGAGCATGTTTTTCCTATAAGTCTGTGCCATGTTTTGTTTCAGTGTGTCAAACAGTAACGACCTTAGTGAAGCATTATTGAGTACACTGCACTTATGAGTTAGTCAAACGTGTGACACACTTTCTTAAAAATATTATACAATTATTTACTTATTAGCTGGGAAATATGCTGTGATATTGACCTAAAAAATCGTTATTGACCGAGGCGATAGCCGAGGTCAATAACGATTTTTGCGGTCAATATCAACAGCATATTTCCCAGCTAATAAGTAAATAACTGTTTTATTACATGAACTATAAACTATAAATAATATAAAATATGGAAACTTTCGGATTCTATTTATAGACAGGTCAATATCAGCGAAAGCGGGTCAATACCTAGATTTATTGACTCGGTTATTTTGGGGATGTGACCAATCGCGTTGCGTCTATTTATAGTTCATGTAATAATATTTTTTATCTTAATGCAATACCACAAGTTTTAAAGCATTTATTTTTTTATGCTTCAACATGTATTTTAACAGAAATGCACATTTAAATAATAAGAAAAAGTTATAATTGTACATAATGCACATAAATTAAAATTCTTGTAATTCATTTAGTATTGGTCAATAAAGCTCCATAAATTTTTTATTCTGTCACATATGAGTATTTCTTGATAGATTTTGATCACTGTACAAAGACTGTACAAACAAATGGAGTAAGCAATTTGAACTTTTAATAAACTTAAACTTTTTACATTTTTTCACTTGGCATTTCAAAAATCTGTTAAATTCGGTACTTAGTTTCAATATGCAAAAAATACTGAGTTTCCAGTTTGTCATTTCTTATGAACTTTAATTTTTCACTATTTTTTCACTATTCTAGCCGCTTTTTTTTAAACAGCCCATAACACAAATATGCTAATGCTATTATACCGCGAAATTCATAATAAGCGACGTCGACGTTATTATTAGGATTTAATTCATCTGTCCTAAGGCATTATTTCCCGTCCCACGCCCCAATTAATGAAATAAATAAATTTATAACTAAATAAATCAACTAATTAAATTATGTTTTACCTCATTAGGCGGAAGGTGTGGAAAGAGAGAAGAACACACCTGTTATGATATCGTTTACAAAGGATGGTAGTACTGTGGAGACCAGACCTATCTCCTATCCCACTGAGCTCGTCCCAGACTCCGCTCGTATCAGGGTAACTGTCATAGGTACGTTTGTTTCGTAACTTTTAAATGATAGTGTCTCTACCTGGGAGCGAACCCGCACCGTCACGGCGACAGCGCCTAGCCCTGCAATTCCTGCGACGCAACCAACTGGGCTAACCGGGACAACCCCCCAAAAGGTTGTCCCGGTTAGCTCAATGGTAAGCGTAATTGACATTGCATGGCTAGGCGCTGTCGCCGTACGGGTTCGCTCCCCAGTAGGGGCACAATCATTTTAGACTGTGTTTTCTGGATGAGGCCATTCCTGATAAGCATATTTCACCTTCTTTTGAAATGACTGACATGGTTTCCGTTTTGAACTTGTCAAAAGTTGTACTTTTATTTGAGTAAATATTTAGTGGCGCATCACCCTGAAATATTTAGTGGCGCATCACCCTGATCTAGGAAGTACAATTTGCTACTGAGCTGCAGTTTCTTTACTACAAATAAACAGTCCAAATCAAACCGACATAAACATATTTTCATTGTTTTGTTCATTTACTTTCAACCTTTTTTTAAATTCTCGTAAAGAATCCATAATGTAATAGTCTGTTTTTACTATGAAGTACAATTGGTTTTGAATTTTTTAATTAATAAACACGTAGACTGTTTCCTCAATAACTTTATGGTTGTAATGGCTGTGTGGGGAGAATGTATTCTGAATGTGGCTATTCTTGATAAGCCTATTTCCTATTTTTAATTGTAGGCGATGTGTTTGGCCCCTCGTTTAAGAATCTCGACAGGTTGATCGAGCTACCTTACGGCTGTGGTGAGCAGATCATGGTCAGATTTGCCCCGAGTGTGTTTGCAGCTTCGTATTTGAGAAAAACAGGCAGATTCGACACCGACCAAGAGTTAATGGACAAAATAGAAAATGTCCTCAAAACAGGTGATTTTTATCGATTTTTCAGTAAAGCTATGTTAAGTGCGCATGTCTAAAAATCGAGGGGCGACAACTTGAAAGAATATTTACCGTAAAAGGTTCACGATTTAGGTAGAAACAGAATATGGTAATATTAAAATGGTTGGGTCCAAAATACATGCTTCTTTTTCTACTGTAAGAATCATTTAACAATTTAATTGAACTAATGCTAAATAAGAACAGGAAACACTCTTCTATTGCACGTTGAATAGTCCTACACTTCTTCTTATTACAGTTTAAGATAGTTTTATAATTTATAAATAATACGTGGCTTATATTGTCACTTATAATGACAATGTAATTATAGTACTCGATAAATACTGTTATTACTTGTATCAAGTACATATTCTATTTGATAGTCATTGCTTTTTGTGTTTGAATACATTGCCTTTAACACGTTTTTTTTGTTTGTTGGTGGGATGGACTTAATTTATCGAGGAAGTTTGTACTCAAAGTTCGTAAGAATAAAACCCACATAATTGGGCAGTGATCGTTTCAATACGGTACATCAGCCGGATCCCTTTCTGGTAGGTGTTTGATACACGTATTTTTAATGGGTCATTTCATTCCTTTAAGGATTGAATCGATAGTTGATGGTTTCCTTGTGGGTATGGAAAACAGTTGGGTTGTTTAAAGTGTGTGAAGCCCGAAGGGCTTCACGCGAACTTTAAACAATCCTCCTTACTCCCCCTTTTCACTTAATACTAATTTTTGAAAGCGTTCGACTTAAGTTTATTTAAAGAAAAAAATGAATAAAATGTAAATATAAGGAATGATTCTTATTTTGGTGCGGTTCATGCAGATTGGACGTGCACGCGAGAGCTGGCAAATTTACCATGCTTTATGGATTTGCCAGCTCTCGCGTGCACGTCCAATCTGCATGAACCGCACCAAAATAAGAATCATTCCTTAAGTGAATGGCTCTTCTGTAGTCACGCCTTTTAAATAATACGTCACACTGTTTACCATGAGAACTTATGATTCGTAAGATGAATAAGACTTCATCGTAGAGGATGAAGTTGAAGTGTAAATATTTGGATGTGAAGCTAAGCTGTGTTTTCTGACTTCGAATTTTCCTCATTCTTTATTAATTTGGTAGCTTGTCAGTTTAAGACACTGGTTAAATATCTATCGAATCTGCAGCTTACGATCGCTTAAGAGAACAACTAGAAGTTTTGATTAATATAAAATACATGAACGTGAATGTATTATAATATTAGTGTACTTTATAGTAAAGTTGTGTCTGTATCAGGTTACCAGCGCGTGCTGTTGTACCAGCGTCATAATGGAGCATTCAGTGCCTTCGGAAATGCGGACTCTGAAGGAAGTCTTTGGTATTTATAATTTCATAGCTTTTAACAGGACGTTAACATGACTTTTATAGTTTGCAATTAAAAACTAATATATAATTTTCGCAGGTCAGTGTTAACTAACATTGCTTGCATATCGGTTGAGCAAATTTTCTACACCTTAATTGTATAAGTGAGTTTTTAAATAAATAAATACAAAATGAACTGAAGTACACAGCGAACTAGGAATCCTGTATATGTTATGTATAAGAAAGAAAATGTAAACTTGTTGTGACAATATCAACTGAATAAGGCCGATGGCCAAAACGTTTAAAAAAGAGTACATGTAATTAGATCTGTGAAATTCACTATCCCTGCATGGATAAAAGAGAAGTCAAGTACCTTATCCAATAAAGTTAATAGGAGTATCATCCAGGATTGACTTTATAAATAAAGCTACACTGGCGGAAATCTGGTTAGATCTGATTCGATTGCAATATTTTCAGGCTCACAACATTTGCCATGAAGTCTTTAGCTCAAGCCAAAGGATTAGGTCTTATCTTCATAGATCAGAACGTGATTCAAAATGCTGTCAACTTTATCGTAGAAAACCAGAACCCCGATGGAACATTGAATAACGTCGGCACAGTCAGTCATAGAGCCCTACAGGTATTTATTGTGCATTTTGCGGAGTAATCCGCTAGATCAAGTTTTTTTTACATAACTAGACAACAGTCAAAAAAAGAGATGTTGATGCCTTTTAAAGTAGTTAAAGCAATCTCATTTTCTCAACATTAATGAAATACGTTTTTGTTACCGAAACTGAAACTTCTTAATGTGGCAATTCCTAATATACATATTTCACTTTTTTATTTGTATTTGATTAAACCCCTAGTTTAATAAAGTATTATATTTAAAATCGTTATACAATACTTTTTAAAAATCAAAGAGAAACATAAGATAAAAATATATATCATATAACCTATGAATTTAAAGCATTTTGATTGGTCGAGAGCTCCGTACTCGCGAGTCCGAAAAAAGTGATATCTACCCCGGGAATTAATAACTACCTTTGCTTTCATCATCATCATCATCATCATCATCATCATCATCATAATGCTTTAAATGCATAGGGTATATGATATAACAAGTAAATACTAATGTTGAGGTCGATATGTAGTTTTTCGGACCTGGGTAGTGTGATATCGACCGAGGACGAAGGGTAGTGTGATATAGACCTCGGACTTCGTCCTCGGTCGATATCACACTACCCAGGTCCGCAAAACTACATATCGACCTCAACATTAGTATTATATAGTTATTTGGTTTCTTGACAGGGTGTGTGAGGATACATTGCCTGTCTAGGTGCCGTATTACCCGAGCCGAAGGCGAGGGTAATACGGCACCTAGACAGGCAATGTATCCTCACACACCCTGTCAAGAAATCAAATAATTGTTTTATTACACTGCAAAGAAATTTCTCCATCGATAAAAAAACTTAAAGACGATGATTTTCTGCCATAGGACTATACCGCATATTGGTTGTAATTAATTTTGTGTACGACAGTTATTGGTGGTGTCTGATTTTTTGTTTATTTTTATTATGAATATTTTTCTTTTAAATATTAACTGTTCAATTTCTTGTCAATTGACATATATTTCCCAAAAAACTAACTTTTTACGAAATATTTTTTATTTAATGTATAACACCCCCGTTGGTAGCCTCAAAGATTTGCTCCATAAAAAACAAAACAAAAAAAAAACAACAGACACCACCAATAACTGTCGTACACAAAATTAACTACAAACAATATGCGGAATAGTCCTATGACAGAAAATCGTCGTCTTTAAGTTTTTTATCGATGGAGAAATTTCTTTGCCTTCGGCTCGGGTAATACGGCACCTAGACAGGCAATATATCCTCACACACCCTGTCAAGAAACCAAATAACTATATAGTATAATACCCTAAGAGTCTTGACCATATTTTATCTTAATATGACATTGACGCCTCTGATACCATAGAGTTTTTTTCGGCGTTATGTTAATAATGCGAAGATTTTGAAAATAATAGAAATAACACATTGAATGTTCAACATGTCCACTGATTTTTTTTAATAACTCAGTTTGACTGTCAACATTGTTGCAATGTGTCGGTCAATACAAATAAGATAGCATTGTTATTAGCATAAATCAGTTACCGGTGTTTTATTGTAATTGTCAATTTAATCAGCTTTGTCTGTGCAACTTTGTTTGGTTAATGCAGTCAGTAGTGTGCTTGGATTTATGTGGCCAAAATGTCGCGGTAGGGGTTCGATTCTCTAGCTGAGCATCATGAATTGAGTGCAAAACAGTATAACTGATTTTATTATTCATATATAGTTACAATGTTTTGCACTAAACACAAGATATATCATTTACTTGTTTAAGGCAGGTGGTTTTGAAAAAATAAACGCAACGGCTGTCGTCAGCCAAAGCTGACTGCTGACAAAGTTACTCTTTTCTGAATAAAATGCTTGAAAATGCATGAAGTAATCTAGTTGTGGCAACAAGAATGATAACATATGCTTCACTTTTTTTCGATTTATGCCCATTTCCGATGATTTTAATATGAAATTTAACGCGGCTTAATACTCTGTAATCACTTGCATTATAATAAACTTAATAATTAAATATGTCATCTGCATAAACAAAGCTATTTTTGATAAGAATAGAGTTTGTCAAGTTTAATTTTGGCTCAGTAGAGCTATATAATAAATGTAGATGTTATTGCTAGATCCTGTCTTTTTTTCAGGGAGGCACTGCGGCCAGCAACAGATCTATTATGGCCTATGCTCTTATTGCCTTGCAAGAAGTTAGACAGGCCGATATGCTCATTGTAAGTACGGTCTTACAGTACAGTCCAACTTGTGCTTACAAAGACCATCTGTATATAAATATCACATTTTATTGGTCCCACTCGCTGATTTAAAGAATAAACTCACCTATTAACAACAAAAAAGCTGTATTGAATTCAAAGACCACTTTTGGGATTTCCAATGAGTGGTTCATGAAGACAGATTCGACAGTATTTTTAATTCTTAATATTTTATAATTCTTTGAAATGTTTATATGATTTAAAATCATCATCAGGTGAGTTTCGATTTAAGAAAATAAATCCTAGAATAGTTCAGACCTGAAAAGGCGCATTTATAGACATTTTGGATAATAATATATACTGCTGGTAATGAAAACTGGTATTTTAAACATACAAGTTGTCAGTGTATTTGGAAAGAACTTACCATTATCATGATAATATTACTGTATTATAACTAGCTGGCGAATTTGTTACAGTTTATGATTTAATATTTACTGTTATTTTTACGCAAAATTCATTATAAGCAATTTCGTCTGCTCAACTTAATAACGATTCAATGAGTCAGCTTCCCGAAACCCAAATGTAGAAATGTTTTTTCTCTCATAATCAGAATCCCGATATTAAAACAAAATTGGACGATGCCATGACCAGTTTGACGAAAGCATTGGTGGTGAGCATTCCGGAAATGACATCAGACTACGAGAGGGCTATCAGTTCATATGCTCTTATTCTCCTCAACAACTCGTCTTACATTTCTCTCTTGAATGAACTTGAGAAAAGCGGGACAGTAGATGGTATGCTATTTTTGTGTTATTAACTTGTAAAAATTGTAAGTTACAGTTCTATATTTTAAAACATTTTGCCATCTGCAAAACCATCACAGATGTGGTCGATCATGTTTTAACGTTATTTAAAAAGCTTCTATGTCCAGATAAAAACTTATCAAGAAAATAAGCCATTAATAAGAGATAATGAAATATTACATTCATAATGTAACCAATTTCAAAAATAAATAAATGACTTCACAGACAATAACCGACTTGGCCATTGGTTCAATGGTGCACTAACATTGCACGCCCTATGATGATCTAAACAGATCGGATATAGGAATAGCAAATCGGCTTTGTTATAAACCAGTGACCGACATAAATGATAAAATACTACGGAAACGGAGCCTAGCCACACGTCCAAGCACTCTACCAAAAGTGTTGCAGTTTTGCTTCGTTGAATTCAATAGTGTCGCCCATTTCGCACTTTTAATGTGCTCTTAAAGGTCTTTGGTTAGCAGAGAAACTTTTAATTAATCGACATGTATTATTATTTAAAATGCTAATGGTTGCCTACTTACCAGGAAGCAAGCTGTACTGGAAGAACACAGACTCTCGAGCTTTGGAGATAGAAACAACGGCGTACGCTCTGCTCACACTCTCTGCTAAGGGAGATAAACAGAAGGGCCTGCAAGTTCTTCGCTGGCTGGTACACAACAGAAACTCTTATGGAGGATATTCATCCACTCAGGTAATTCCCCATTTTCAGTCTTTTCATTAGCTCTACGATAAGAGAACAGTGATTTGCTACTTAACATTGTGAAATTCAGCCACACACAACGCGAATTCTGGTGTGGACGATTTATTTGTAGGAATAATGGGACCCGATCCGCATTTAGGATAGTATTATGAAAGTTAGATATAGTTAGGTATTGAAATGATTCAAATGAAATATTCATTACTACCCAAGACGCCAAGCACCGGCTTGAGCACAAATCATTATATCTACACAAGTAGGTTGTTCATGTACGAATGTTGATCCATTTCCAACAATAATACGCATATGACGGTACGCGCAACTCGGGGAAAGGCGGCTTGTTTGGTAATATGCATTTCCTTTATTGCCGATACGCTGGTTTGATAAAAATATTTAACGTGTATGTTGGCGTTCAAAAATAATGTTTTTATATATTTCTAAAATGTTGAAAATTGCATATATTTTAGATGGACCACACGAAAACTGACGCTTACTCTTAAATTAGGTAGTTTAGATTAAAAAGCGTATACGGGGAACAAGTTCAATTAAAATGGAATAACATATGTAATCTGGAAAAAGCAAATTTTAAGGCCATGCATTCATTCGCTTTAATTTTTCTTAGACTTTTTAATGACCGAGTTCACTTTGTTTTTGATGAGATGTCCTATCCAAAAAAAATTGGCATCTTCGATGTATATATGCTTAACATGTTATGTTTAAAAAAAATTATTAAAAAAATTAAAAGATTGAAATAATTGTAAACAGATTCTCGTCGATGTTGTCTTTCTGTTGTTTTCTGCAGGATACAGTGGTGGCCCTACAGGCGCTGTCTGAGTTTGCAGCCCAGATTTACTCCAAGGAGGTGAACATGACTCTAGACATATCCTCACACAAGTCGACAGGAGAACTCGTCGGAACAAAGAAACAAATCAAGCTCAACTCCAACAATCACGATGTCCTCCAATACGTCGATGTAAAGAATTTTTACAATAAAATTTAAACTGCCAATGATTAGTATTCAAATACAAGTTTTATTTAAAATTGTATTTTTTTCACAACCAAAATCGCACATGATATGAATTAAAAAGTTAATAAGATTTTTAGCTCGACTATTCGAAGAATATGTCGAGCTATTGTACTCACTTGGGCGTCGGCGTCCCGCTTTGGTTAAAGTTTGCGTGCAACCTACTGATATCTTAAAAACTACTATAGCTACAGCTTTAAAACTTGGCACACTTGTTCATCATCATGTCCCGAGTATGTATTCCAAGAACCATAACTCTAACTTTCATTTTGATCAAATTATGGCCCTTTTTCGACTTAGAATTTCAGGTTAAAGTTTGCGTGCAAGCTAATGTACAGACACATAACTTCAATACAACTTATACTACAGCTTTGAAACTTGGCACACTTGTTCATCATCATGTCCCGAGTGTGTATGCCAAGAACCATAACTCTAACTTTCATTTTGATCAAATTATGGCCCTTTTTTGACTTAGAATTTCAGGTTAAAGTTTGCGTGCAAGCTTTTGTACAAACACATAACTTCAATACTACTTATACTACAGCTTTGAAACTTGGCACACTTGTTCATCATCATGTCCCGAGTGTGTATGCCAAAAACCATAACTCTAACTTTCATTTTCATCAAATTATGGCCCTTTTTTCGACTTAGAATTTCAGGTTAAAGTTTGCGTGCAAGCTACTGTACAAACACATAACTTCAATACTACTTATACTACAACTTTGAAAGTTGGCACTCTTGTTCATCATCATCTCCCAAGTGTGTATGCCAAGAACCAAAACTCTTAACTTTCATTTTGTTCAAATTATGGCCCTTTTTCAACTTAGAATTTCAGGTTAAAGTTTGCGTGCAAGCTAGTGTACAAACCCGTAACTTCCATACTACTTATACTACAGCTTTGAAACTTTCAGCACTTGTTCATTATCATATCCCGAGTGGGTATGCCAAGAAGCATAACTCTAACTTCCATTTTGTTCAAATTATGGCCCTTTTTCAACTTAGAATTTCAGGTTAAAGTTTGCGTGCAAGCTAGTTACTTTCATACTTCTTGTACTATAGCTTTGAAACTTTCAACACTTGTTGACCATCATGACCCTGACTATGTATGCCAAGAACCATAACTCTTTTTTTAATTTTTAATCAAATTATGGCCCTTTTTCAACTTAGAATTTCAGGTTAAAGTTTGCGTGCAAGCTAGTTACTTTCATACTTCTTGTACTATAGCTTTGAAACTTGTTCACTATCATGACCATGACTATGTATGCCAAGAACCATAACTCTTTCTTTGATTTATATCAAATTATTGCCCTTTTTAGACTTAGAAATTAAGGTTAAAGTTTGCGTGCAAGGTGGTGAAACCTCATATCTTTCATTCTATTAAAACGACAACTTTAAAACTTTGTATACCTTTATTTTATCATACATCAGGTTGATTTTCAAAGGCCCATAACTCATCCTTGCTTTTTTTATTTAATGTTTGCCCTTTTTCGCTTAGAAATTAGAATTAAGACTTAGAAATTATGGTTAAAGTTTCAATGTTAGTGTTTTTCATAGGTAATGCTATAGAAAAGGTTTAAAACAGATGTACTTAACATACTTTGGTTGAAAGTGTTGAGTGGTTATACTATACTATACTATGCTATGCTATGCTATGCTATGCCACGCCACTCCACGCCACGCCCACCCACCCCCCACCCCCCGACCCCCCCATCCACCCACCCACCACCACCCCAAACCCACCCACCCAACCCACCCCCACCCACCCCACACCCACCCACCCACCACCACCCACCACCACCCCCTACCACTACCCACCACCACCACCCACCACCACCACCCACCCACCACCACCCACCACACCACACCACACTACCACCCCCCCCCCCACCACATACCACCAACACCACCACCAACAATAACACCAACAACACAACCAACAATAACACAAATAACAACAACTACACCACCAACAACACCGTCAACAACACCACCAACAACAACATCAACACCAACAATAGCATCAACAACCACCACCAACAGCAACAACACCGACAACACCACCACCAACAACAACAACAACACAACCAACAAAAACCCTAATAACAACAACACCAACAACAACAACACCACCAACAACACCGTCAACAACACCACCAACAACAATACCATACCTTACTATACTACACCACACTATAGGTGGGCAGGGGTGTATGGACTGGGTTGTGTAAACCCTCTAAAAACACTACAATAATAAATTAAGTGTAATTTATTGATTTCCTAACTTGGATTAAGAAACTTTTGTTCATGTGTGTGTGTTGGGTGTCATAAACTCCTGAATCACTCCCCAGTTTAAATGAAGCCCAGTTTTAAATGTGCTTAAATATGTCTGACTTCGAATAGTCGAGCGTGCTGTCGTTTCCGACTGGCTCTTGTTTATAATGCATTATCTTAAATCAGTATTTCCTTTGGTTAAGCATCCAACGGCAAAACCACTAACCGCTGTAACTCCTTAGGTTCTCTTTTTCATTAACTTTTCGTAGAGTTTTATTCGAAAAATTAACCATTTTGAACACATATGCTATCTCCCTCTCTCATTTTTTGTCTCTTTGTACGGCTGTATTTTCTGAATGTGGCTTTTCTTTTTTTGATTAACATGTTTCACTTTTTTGTTTAGCATATAATAAATCGAAACATTTACTTTTATTTGTCATTGATTACTTGGTCACATTGGACGTCAATATTATGCAAGTTTAACGTGCTTATAAACGCGCGGTCAACAAAATTTCGTTCATGTGAATGTTTGAATAAGCAAACAATGACAATTGTTATGATTTATAAGTCCGCCAGGAGAGTATAGGTTTAGTTTAGCCTCTATCTCTTTGTCCGGAACTAACTTGCTTTCGTTTAATTAAAACATTTTTTTTTAAAACACTATATCATTTTGAAGATTTGTTAGTATTTGTGGAATGTTTAAACATTGATTCTTATGCGAATGATCGAAATGTTTGGAACGATCCATTTGTTGATTTTTTGGCTTATTTTTCGCTGTTTGAATTTCTATATCATTCCAGTTGGATGGATCTGGAGATCAAGTGACCATAGATGCCAAGGGTGTTGGTCTGGCCGCCATAGATGTAAGATAATTAAATACTTAAATTAATTTAAAGTTCGATGGAAGCGAAGTTTTAGCTGTTAAATGACATATACAACTTTTCTGTATGTCACATAGGATTCAGGCTAAAACAACAGTTGTTTAAAACGCAATATTGCGCTGAAACCTCTATATATGACCTTTGTCATACAAAATCCATGCCTTAAATCAAAATCTCCATTTGTTAGCTTAATATGGTAGCGACGGTAAAATTTTAAATTCGAAATAAGCATTTTAACGTGTAAATCACGTTTAATTTTGATTTTAAATCATGTGGCTAACGACGTATTTAATTCCTTAGTCTGACTGAAATATATTTACGATTATACTTTAATTATTAAGGAAGCCATTTTCAGATGTAATTTATTTACAACAAACCAAAATAATTGTTTATTTTTTAAAATAGAATATTGCACACTTGTGTATTTCCTGTTTACTTCAAGAATTTAAATTACGCAGATTTGGAGAAGATGGCAAATTCTGTAGATGAAATTCTCTTAAAGAAAATGAAATGAAGTAAAAAAAAAAGAAAGAATTCTTTGTTTTTCAAATCAAGAATTTTGTGAACATACATTGTTAACTTGCCCTCCATTTTGTTTTCAGATCAACCAGTTCTTCAATGTGCTTGGCGAGCAGGGCAATGCTACCTATGACCTGAAGGTCAGCACCTCTGATGAGACCAACAACAAATACACTCTCCGCGTCTGTGCAAGGTACGTGCATTGGATACATCAGCCATTGCAATAGACTCTTTATCTTAAGCAAAGTTGCACAAACATATGAGTATAGAAGATAAGCAAAATTTCGTTGATTAATTTGTTCAGTTTCGCCCAATTTATGGATTCACAAGTTTTGATTTATTTGTATTTAACATATGAGTAAGACTGAAACTTCACCCATTAAATCACACCTTTATTCACAAGAATTTCCCTGGACATATGGCCCGCCCGGCTAGCTCAGTGGATAGAGCATCGGACTGTCAATCCAGGGGTCGTGAGTTCGATCCCCAGCCGAGGCGGGAAAAATTTCTCCGTGACAATTGAACTCGGACATTGCGTCTGAGAGTCATTTGTCCCTCACCTCTGATTCAAGTGAGGAAGCAGTCAGTCGCTTGCGGAGAAATTGGTTAGTACTGGTTAGAGACCCAGGAACACCGGTTAGGTGGACTGACCGCCGGGATATAACCAGAAAGGTGTTGAAACCAGGCGTTAAACCCCAAACAAACAAACAAACAAATCCCTGGACATGTGGTGTAATTGGAATAAATGTTGTAGAGCGATTTGTACTGTCAAATGTAAACTTGCAAAGATATTATATAAAACTATTTACAAATATCACCCATCCTACCCTCACCAGAAATTTAAAAAAAAGCTAATTCTGGATTAAGATAGTTCGCCACAAGTTTATCAGTAAACTAAAGCTCTAGAAAAAACTAGATGGATAACTTGATACATGTATAAAATTTTAGATGGCAGCAATTTAGAAGCCACGAGTCTTGCAATAAACTTGTTTGTTTTAATTGCAGATATAACATTGCTGCGAGCCGCAGTAACATGGCTATCATGGATATTGGAGTGGTGTCGGGCTTTGAACCCATAAAAGACCAAGTTATTCAGACGCCGCTCATGAAGCGGTTAGAAATGTCAAGTGGCCGACTGATCATTTACTTTGATGAGGTAAATGCACACTGCTCTGTGTACTTGTATAGTAATGGTATCATTTATATCTAGGGCTATATTTGATTTTTTCATTACAATATTTGAAAAAAAACACGGATTAATAGCCGATGAAAACTTGGGTTTTTCGTCTTCGGTGTGGATAGGCAGAGGCGGGCACTTTATCTTAGTGGTATTGTCGATTTCGTCATATCACGGCAGACTGTTAGCTTACGTTACGGGTAAATTCACTTCATTCCAATTCCTGAAAATCAGTCTTTTGAAGATGGGACGCTATTAAATCAAATATATGGGTTAATTTTAATTATGTATAATGGATTTTTTAGGACTAAAAAAAAAGATTATGATTAGGTTGATGATGATTCTGGACATTTTGGTGATTTGGCATATGTTGATGATTTTTTTGATAGAACTAGACTGTGGCACTCTTTCTGAGGACATAGAACTAAACTGTGGCACTCTTTCTGAGGACATATAACTAAACTGTGGCACTCTTTCTTAGGACATAGAACTAAACTGTTGCACTCTTTCATAGGACATATAACTAAACTGTGGCACTCTTTCTTAGGACATAGAACTAAACTGTGGCACTCTTTCTGAGGATATAGAACTAAACTGTAGAACTCCTTCTTTCGACATAGAACTAAAATGTGGCACTCTTTCTGAGGACATAGATAACATCTTTATGAGGACACTTATTTTTAACATCTTTCTGGGGACATTTAATTTAGATACAAATGCTAAGCACACGCTTGGAATAGAAGTGAAACAAGTGAAAGAATTACTAAATGATTCGCATTTCAATGACTGTGTTGTAGATCCCCTCTGACGAGGTGTGTGTTGATGTCCCGGTGCAACGTGTGTCCTTGGTAGCAGGTGTGAAACCTGCCAACGTGATTGTTTACTCCTACTATGAACCTAGTAAGTAGTTCCCACAGGGTAGACTCACACAGTAAAACATTCTTTTTCTAACATTGAACGATCATAGCATCATTGTTATCATCAGCTTACAATATTAATTTGATATAGCGATTGAGGGTCATTTCTGTAGTGTTGTAATTAAGTAGTTTAAAATGAACTTAGATTTTTTAATTAGCTTTTTTGGAAGGAACATACACGTTTTGTTTTCATGTGTGATGAAGATCACTTGTGTGAAATAAATTACATGACACTTGTGTGAAATCAATTACATGAGTAGTTTTTAAGTTATTTTGAAATCTTTGAACAGTTTTAACATTGTTAGACAGACAAACGGACGGACAGACAAACTTCATCGCTTTATAAGCCTGATATTCTTTCGCAATCTACTTAAAACCTTAACGGAAAGTTTTGAAATATTCACACTATGAATCCAATGTATATGAGATCCAATGTATCTCCCGATGTTTTTCTTCATATACTCATAAATGCACCTAACTAAGGAATGTGACACAATGTTGAGACTGGTTACAGAATAATTATGACTTGATGATATTGGTGTTTATTTTTCAGCGGAGCGTTCGATGAAGAGCTACCTTCCTGCAAAACTAGCATCGGCCACTCTATGTGATACATGCGGAATTGATTGCTGTACCAAGAGTAACTTACTTCAAACTACGGTAATAGTTTGTCATTTTTCGAATTATTTTATGCGTCTCTTTCATTATATACTGGGGAAATACTTATATTATGATGCAAATTTCTACATTTTTTGATATTGAATCATAACAAATGGTATTTAATATAGAAAATCAAATTATAACATATTTAGTATCAAAATGTTTCTTTTTTTAAAAGCAATTCATATGTAATACTTAAAATGTTCAATTAGTATATTAATATCAATTTATTGTAAAAAGTACTTATTTTGTGAATTGTTTTTAAGAAATATTCTTAACACTCTTACATAATTTTTGACAGTAATTTAAGTAAAGTAAATTGGCAACCTGAAGCCAGACTTGATGCTTGATATCTGATTAATAATTATTTTATTTCCTTTGAATTGTAAGGAACTGTCACCTGTTATCAATGTGAAGCTTTTATCACCTTTTGTTTAAATGTGCTTTAGGTCTTACTTTTCTTAATCTGTCAAAATCTCAATTGTTAAGTTGTAAATGTCAATTTTTGAAAAAGGTATATAAACAGAATTTTCTAGGTAAATATTAACCAGAAAACTTTGTGAATGAACTAAAATACTTTGTGTACCAAGGAACAAAAAACTTTGTGAATGAATTAACTGAAACTTTGTGACTAAATTAAATAATACTTTGTGAAAACTCTGTGAACTGTTAAAAAGGACTTCGTGGACTTAAAAATTAAAAAGGGAAATTTGCCTTAAAATTTTAAGGCATTACTTTGTGAATCAAAAATTATTAGTTGTGAAATTGTTATTGTGGATTTATTTTATAAACCGCAAATAAAAGCTTAGAAACCTTGTAAGACTTTGTGTAGAACAACTACTTTGTGTACAAAAACAATAAACCCTCGTAACACCAGCCGTCAAAATAAGCGCTCACCGCAGAAGAAGAGAATAACAACGCAAAAGTCGTTTTACAACCAAAATCTCTTCATAATACTTATTGCGGGAATTATAGTTCAGTTCAAGTAATAATATTTGATTTCTGATGTGTACATTGTCATTATTTAAATACTATATACAGAGTTTACTCATTAAAGTTTTGAATAGTTTGATATATAATGTGTTTCTCAGTTTTATTTAAATATGAAAAAAATGGTTTACTGTATACTACAATTTCGTTATTCCATTCGAAAAATAATATTAAATACAGGCAAATCTGTGTTCTCTGTTTCAATTTAATTAGATTTGAATGGAGTTATTATAAAACTGTTAATATTTTATCTTCAGGCATGCTAGGAAGCACAGTGGCTGGAAATGACGGTGGGATAAAATGAAAACGCTAATCCTAAGACAGTGTCGCATTTTGTGGATTTTCGGAACAATGAAAGGAGTCTAATATTGGACCATTATTTATATACTGTACAAGGAGATTACTCATGAAAGTTTTGATATGTAACGTTTTATTGTATAGAAAGTGTATTTTTGTATGTTGTATGGATTCCCGAATGTAGGTAGTATGAACAGGTTATACGCTCGCAAACACTAATCGCTACTAAAGCCCTTCTGATGTACTTACAAAGTTGTAAGCATCAAGAACATGTATGTTGTTAATAAATATTAGCCAGTTGTCACCATATATTATATACAGATCATCTGTTGCTGAAAAGTTTCACTGAATGTGTTGAAGGATATTTTGGGTCTATCTGTATAATTATTTATATATAAATAGCTAATATAATCTATACTCTTTTTGATAGTATGTCATTATCTATTTGCATATCTTGTGTATCTTGCCAAAATTACAATTTATTAGACTGTTTTCAATTGTAAAGACTGCCAATATCTATTAAATTTTGTTTTTCTTTCCAATTCACAATTTATTATATTGTTTTCAATTGTAAAATTGTTTGTATTGAAATATGTGTATTGAACTGTTAACAGCACAAGTGATAAAGAAATTCATAAAGCAAAAAAATTCAACTTTGTGTTGATTTTTAAACATTTGTTTCTACATAATGAGTGTTTCAGTGAGTTGACTCTGGGCCCAAGTTACATGTACAGATTATTCTGTATCTATGAGATACCTTCCTGTACATATGATTCCAGAGATTAA
>JAZAYU010001574.1:0-25014 GCA_038501625.1 Corbicula japonica | reverse complement strand
CTTCCTCATAAAAATACATTATATGTTATAATCCTAGTGCCTGCTTACACTGATCATTTGCTAGACCATGATCTGAGATTTAGACATAATATTAATACACATCAGCATTGTTCGTGTCATGTGGCAGCTGCAGAAAGTCTCCCCGTGCAGTTAATTAGTGCGGTTAATCAATTACATAGTTTAAAGATCGAAACTCTATTCCGCTTAGTTCCACCCATTGTTTTCTTTTTTTGTGCACCATACTCAGCTGATCATGGAATTATTTTACTTAAGAATGGATCAAGTTGTGTACTGTTTATTTTTTTAAATAGTGAGATACATTCCACCAGTGGCTAGAGGGCATAGGCAGTAATATGCATTTCCATTTCCATTGCTGCCCATGAACAGGCTCCAGCAATTTGAAGCTGCAATATTTTTATTTTTGTCATGTTTACCCCTATTTCCATCACATCCTACCATCTCATCCTTCTTGAATAAAAAATTTTTAACAATAGACTGCATGTACTTGGGCATCATATAAACAAGTAAACTCAGTAACTTTCTGAGAACGTATCATCTAATTAGTGGGTAAAATTCTTCCACATATTCCTGTATCTGACTTATGGACATATAGTAAAGTTTATCTCCTCATTATTTATTTTTACACCTAAGAGATGCACACTTTCAAAAGTAATATTATTTTGCTTTTATGAAATTATAATTCTTAAATACGACAAAATAATATTTAGTAAATATGTAATAATATTTTCGATTTTAATAAATATTATTTCGTAATTATGAAATGGTATTTCATTTGTCCGAATAAAACTTCATAAATATATAATATAATGATGCCAAAAGTATTTGTAACTTGTTAGAGGAAATTACTATTCATCTTAAGAAATTTCCTCAATAGAAAATGAGGTGAAAACAAGAGTCAAATGAGGGCAGCGTCAAAATAGGACCTTCAACAATACCCCTTCCATCTAATAGAAACCATTAAGAATATTGCTTTTATATGAAATGTATATGTTGGTCTGATATTTACTAAAATTGAAGTACCCTGTGTCTGTATTTATTACTTTACATATATTGCATATAAAAGTGTTATAAATATACTTTGTCATTGCTAGATTTAATACTACAATTTGATTTTTACAGTGTATGTTGCAAGCTTAAGTTGCATATGAGACCTAAATAAGTTCTAAAATGTATGAACTACATTTAAATATTTATAAATATTGTTAAATTTGTAAACTTTCAAATTTTAAAGTTATTGGTGTTGCATTTGACGAAGATTATTTTAAATTATTTGAATTTAAGAAATTATCTGTTATATACTTAAAACACATAACAGTATATAATGGTGAAATATATCTTAATTTGATAAACATATAAACATAATTGCATTTGAAAGATTCAAGTAACATAATTCTTCCATAATGGGTTAAATCCAAATAAACAATAAAAAGGTTTATTGTACTTTCATATGTGATGTTTTTGCATATGAACTCTTTTATAAAATTACAATATATACTACTTCAAAGTTCCAAGTTTAAATTATAAAATAATCATTAAAAGTCCAATTGTAAGGAGCTCACCTTTGGTATCTTTGAAAAAAAAACTATTTAAATGATAGAACCATTTAGATATACAAAGTACATTACAAAAATGATCATATTATCTTTGTGGCAGTTTTCAGTGGACATGAGTAGCATCAACCAGGACTTGAAACTCTGATTTGACTGATTTCTGGCTTTAACCATCCCCAATTGAGCTATTGAGGTTGCCTGATTCGAACACTACTACATCATCCAAACATTCCCTCTTAAATTAAAATAATCAACAGCAACATGAAAATGCCTTTCTTTTTTTTTTTTGGGGGGGGGGGGGGGGGGGGGGGTGGGGTTAAAATCATGGTATCTAAAGATCCATGTTTGCATAATGTAGAACAATGTAAAATAAGTTATCATATAAAAATGATCAAATAATCATACACAGCGAAACTCCAGAAATATCTACTTATTATAATAGAAAAAAGATGAATTTAATGTCATCGCTGTTTTGTGGGGTGTGTGTGCTCACTATGGTATCTATACAAACATTACTTTTATAAATGACAGAACAATATAGAATAAAATTCAGAACAAAAAAGTTATTCCAATCGAATATACATGTATCATCTTTACAAAAGCTAAGGTACTTACTCCTATACTCTGCAGAGAATTTAAAAGTTTAATGAACGGTGTGGTTAAAATATTTTTTACTATTAGAAACATAAATATATATAACTGAAATATAAAAAAATGGAAATACCTATTTTGGGAGTTTTACTATGGTATCAATACAACCATGATTTTTCAAACGATAGAACACGGTAACAAGAAATACTATACAAAACATGATCAAATTTCCTTAATCTTGTATATTTTTAGTAAAATTGCAGAAAGTCCAACATCAATTATTAAAAGAAAACAGTAAAATTACTAAATTTTTAGAGTTTTACTATGGTATCTCTATAACCATTATATTTTAATTATAGAGCAATATAAAATGATAAAACATACATCAATATAATAAAAAATTATATCTATACTTTATTGGTTTATAGCAAAATTCCAGAAATTACTTCATAAATTATCGAAAAATCATGAAAACACACAATTTTGGGGGGTTACTATGGTATGTATGCAACTCTCATTTTTAAATGATAGAACAATATAAAATGATATACAAAAAAATGAAATTATCTTTATCCTGTTTTGATTTATAGCGAAATTCCAGAAATTACTACATAAATTGTCGAAAAATCATTAAAACACACAATTTTGGTGTTTTACTAGGGTATTTATGCAACTTTTGTCATAAAATGATAGAACAATATAAAATGATATATCATACACAGAAATAATGAAATTATCTTTATCCTTTATTGGTTTATAGCGAAATTCCAGAAATAACTACATATTAAATTATCGAAAAATCATGCAAACACCCACATTTTGGGGTTTACTATGGTATTTATGCAACTTTTATTTTTAAAAGATTAAACAATATTAAATGATACACCATACACAAAAATAATGAAATTATCTTTATCCGTTATTGATTTATTGCGAAATTCCAGAAATTACTACTTAAATTATCGAAAATTCATGAAAACACCTAATTTTGGGTTTTTACTATGGTATCTACAGTTATTTATGCAACTTTTATTTTTAAACGATAGAACATTACAAAATGATATACCATACAAAAATTGATCAAAATATCTTAATTGTTTATTGATTTAAGGCGAAATTCCAGAATTTTCTACTTAAAATATCGAAAAAGCGTAAAAAACCAACACATGTTTAGATATATACTATGGTATGTTAACAAACATTATTTTTAATGATAGAACAATATAAAATAACACTCCTTGCAAAAAAATGATCAAACAACATATATTGTGTATTGCTTTACAGCAACGTTAGAGCGAAATTCCTAAAATCCTGCTTTATAATTATAGAAAAAAAGAAAATACCCAATTTTGGAGGTTTACTATGTCATTTATACAACCATTATTTTATATGGTTGAACAATTAATAAATGATATACCATACATTAAATAATGATAATATCTTTATCATGTATTGATTTATAGCAAAATTCCAAAAATTCCTATTTAAATTATCGAAAAAAACAACAACATGATAATGCCCAATATTTGGGATTAACTATGGTATCTATGCAACATTTACTCGTATCTTTTAAAATGATAAAACTATTTAACAAGAGATATAATACAAAAATGGTTTAATTATCTTTATTGAGTACTTATTTACAAAGAAATTCCAGAAATTCCTACTTAAATTATCAAAAACGTAGAAATGGCCCAAAAATCACATTTCCACCACAGGAATCAATGGGAACTTTTCATTTCCTTTAAAGATGATATATTTCCAATAAGATTCTGTTAGAATCGTTTGTGTTCAAATTTTTTCCCGGTCCAACTACAGAATGACCAGACAATATAGTTCATCCATGCATTCTTTGTTATAATATTCTTATTGTCATTGCTTGATACTTATTTTATTTTTTTTCATTTGCATGTATCAATGTTGAGATGGAGTAAAGTAAATTTGATTGTTTACTTTGAAAAATACTGATGTCATAGGTATAAGATAAATTGACTTTTGAACATTGTTTATAGCCCACAAAGAAAAATTATTGTCATTTATTGCACACAAAGTAAAATTATTGTCGTCCTTTTCTGACACTTTCGGTGATTGTAATTTTATTTTGAACTTATTTTAAGAAGATGCTTTTTGCAATGTATATTTGCTTTTTGATAAAATACCCGGTATACTGAGTGCTTTTTCCTTGAACCGGTATTTTCTTCTTTATGACATGAAACCTTGTCAGATTTCATGCTTTTATTCTATATTGTGTATATATATTCCATATATACTAGAGACATGCTGCTCAAATGTGCAAGAAATAATTGTTTGATTTCTCTGTCTTGAAACTGTGGGATTTTGAATGTTAGACAAAGATGGAGTATGTGGGATTCAGTACGTTTGTTTGAAAAACAGAACGCCCTTTTTAAAAAGCGTTTTGGCCAACAGTGATCTTAATTGCGAGATAATAGGGAGCTCGAACCATTTAATTTCAAACATTCAAGACACCGTTTACAAAATCATTCTATTCCCCCTGCTAAAAATTAATTTTGATATTAAAAGCAATATGCATCAAAAGCAATTAAAACCAAGACCAGGCTTAGTTTGTATCATAAATGGATTTAAGAATATCAAATGTCCTATTCACTTGGTTTAAATGATCTATCACAAAGGAAATATGTCTGAAAATATTGCAGGTAGTTGGTTTGATTGAGCCTGTTTATGGGAGGTAATGGGAAGGCAGTGCCAACGCATCATAGCCCCGGGTAAAGTTAGCTCAACAAATTAATTCGCGAAACCTGCAGAATTATTCGCAATGCAAAGCCATCCGCGAAATTATGCGAACATAAATTGGTCGAAAACATTTGTTGTTTTAGAGCATAAAATTTTATTGCAAATCAAACTACATTATGTTTTTAGACTGAAATGAATATCTAATTTTAAGAATTCAAGACAACTTCTTTGACTACTTTCGGTTTCAAGTGCATAAAATTAAACCCCGCCGCATCCAGGAATTCAATGATGAAAATGTTATGGATGCTTAATTGCAAATTAACAAAAATATCTCCACCAGTTAGTGGTTGGAACATGGGTTTTGCACATCATCTTGATCGGATGAACATTTGATAAATTTTTCATGATATTCATTCCAGGGGTTCAAAAGATATGAACCAGACACAAAATACATAGTTCTAATCTTCAAACATCACTGGTGACCTTAAGCTTGAGCTGGCCAGCTGGGACTTTAGGTTCTGCACACCGTCTTCATGGGCTGAGCATTTGAATAAAATTTCATTAAATTCCTTTTAGGGGTTCAGAAGATATGAACCGGACATAAAGCACATAATTCAAATCTTCAAACACCACTGGTGACCTTGAACTTGAGCCGGCCATGTTGGCACGTGTGTTCTGCACATCGTCTTCATATGCTGAGCATTTAACTAAAGTTTTATGAAATTCCTTCTAGGGGTTCAGAAGATATGAGCCGGACACGGAATACATGTTTCATATCTTCAAACACCATTGGTGGCCTTGACCTTGAGCCGGCCAGGTTGGAACATGGGTTCTGCACGTCGTCTTCATGGGGAGAACATTTGACAAAAGTTTCATGAAATTCCTTCTAGGGGTTAAGAAGATGTGAACCGGACACGAAATACATGGTTCAAAACTTCAAACACAAATGGTGACCTTGACCTTGAGCCGGCAAGGTCGGAACATGGGTTCTGAACGTCGTCTTGATGGGCTGAACATTTTTCTAAAGTTTCATGAAATTCCTTTTAGGGGTTGAAAAGTTATGGACCGGACACGAAATGTGCGCGCACGGAAGGACGGACGGACGGACGAAGACCATTCCTATATCCCCCAGCCGCTATGCGGCGGGGAATAGTAAACGTGACGATATATATTGTCCTAAGACCTTTTTACGTTTGGATACTCGTGTTATTTGTAGGAATGCTTTATAACCAAACACACACAAAGGAAATACCGTTTGAAGCAGAACTCATTAACTGCTGTTTGAAATGTCAAGTAAACACGATACAGGTTCTCTTATAAACAAACAAGTGCACGTTGTAAAAGTTCGCCTTAATGTCATTGATTATCACTTCTAGTAAGTAATTTTGATCGACTAATAAGATCAGTGTTTGACTTGGAAAAACTTCAAAAACCTAGAAGCTCGATTCGTTTCTTTTATCCCTGTAATCGTGTTCTTGCTTATTTTACTCCAGGTGCTCTGGTCTCGGGAAGATCATTGAGTACCTACCCTTTGGCTTTACAATGCTGCTAGCTTCTTATTTTTTTATATGTTTGTGTGCTTTTGCATGCAACATTGTTGAGCCGATGGGTGGGTGTGAGTTATTTCACCAAGACAACTTGTGCTTGTTTTGTAATACGACAACCTGTTGGGGCAAGTGTGAGGTTGGTGCACCCTAGAACCTGGTGTAAACCCCCAGTGGCAATTTGTTTGCCACTGACCGTTCCAAGGTGGTATCCCCAAAGGCTCTCTTCTTCGTTAATTGTTTGTGGCGTCCTATTTGAATTGACATACATAAAAACATGCTCTCTCTCTCCCTTTTCGCTGCTTGGGGAGGCTGTGTTTTGTGAGTGTGGCGATTCCTGATATGCATATAGTACTTTTTTTGCTATCTTTTACTCTCTTCTCTTTAATTGTAAGGGAAGCCTGTCTTTTCTTATATGCCTATTCAAATTTTTCTTAACGTTTATGCTAAATTATGACACCTTTTTGATGTTTCTATTGTATTAAATATATGTATACATTAAACTGCCCTTAGCTGTAATAAATGCAATATATTTCGCCAAAGAAACAACTTCTGCTATTACGGAGGTAAAACTAATGTAAAGTAAAACTAATTTAGTTGTATTTTTAATTATATTGCAACTGTCCCAGACTAGACTGAATCTTTATGACGTTATAACCGTTAGTACTAACGATAAGTTTCTTAATCAAAATTACATGGAGTATCCATGGTACAGACACCAACACCGATATTTGCTAGGTGTCGCTTTGATCTTTATTGTCTTCATGCGGCAAAGAGTGTCACATGACAGGTAGGCTATAGCGCAGGACTTCGTAAAATTTATTACAGCGTTTGTTTAATCAAACTATGATTAATACATCACTGAAATCGAAGTTATAGCATAAAAAGTTGACTGGCCCAAAAAAAAAACGATTGACAAGAAAATGTATTGGCTAGGTTTGTTGATGTTTGAACTGTCAAAAGCAAAATTACCCCCTTATTTAAGATTAAGGTACATTATGGTCTGCAAATAAATGGTGATGACGCAGTAACCTTCACGAACGCGTACCTAATTAAAGACAGATTGCCGACTTCTAATTGTACAATGAAAATATTAGCTTCTGATCTTCCCTGGAATCATTCTAACGGCCAGACAGACAAGCCCTAGTATATCCTTAAATTCTTGACGCTGGTAATTACTTACATTACTCAATATGGTTGCACTTTATATTAAAAAACTGTTTTGTTCTGAAAATATTTTTAGAAAATCATTCACGCTGAGGATGTTTTCTATCTCAAACTCAGATTGTTGTTATAATTTTTAAATTTAAACTCCTACTTAACTATTTTTAAATAAGAAATCAACACCCACGTATTAGAATTTGGTTAAAATAAATCTTAAACATTTGCCTGATGATCACGTTAAATGTTGTATTATCGACCAGTGTCTAGCAAGATTAGAAAAGTTAAGGATTTACTCTGTTCTCTATTCACTTTGCAACATTTCTGAAAATATTCCAATTGGCAAAGAATGCACGATCCATTAGTGCAACGACGTTATCATTATCTATTACGTTGGTTTTTTGACTATTATTATATATCTAATAAATGTAACCAATCGACAATATGCATTTGTACCACGTGACCGTCCAATGTATTCCCGTAATGGATAAAAAAAAAATATATTAATTTCATATTGGACGGTTGGGTACATGTGCACTAAGCGATGCTAGTCTGATTTCCGATTTCAATCTCTAACGAATTAAAGACTGGGAACCATGCGCGCATAAAGACGCTTGTTAGCATATGTTTAAAACTGTTTGTAAAGCGTCTAGCTGACCAGGAAGCGTTGTTTTGTTTTGACAGAAGTCAAAATGTTGACAGATGAAGAAATTTCTGATTTTATCGACGGACAAAAGGCGAAAAACACTGTAAACAAAACGAAATCAGATTACATTTATTAGATATACATTTATTAGATATATAATAATAAGGTTATTTTACATTTAACTGTACAATACGGAAGTTTTCACTAAATTCGGTTTTTCTTTTTATCTTTTGCTTCTTTTCCTTTTATGTGTTTCATGTTAATTCCCGACCACCTTAAACGCTAACACCTGTTGGTCCTGGCGTTCTGTTCTGTTGACAGGTCAAATAAATCGAATCTCTCTGATTTAAAACAAAACTGATTTTTTTTCTCAACATCTTCGGCATCGTCCGAGAAAGCATCAGTCACGAACAAAAAGATTTAAAAAACATCTTCATAATGTTCATAGAATTCGAACGCACAACCCTTAAAGTTGGGAGTCAAAGGCGTTACAGTCACGGCTTTGAAACATTGCGTAGAAGTCTGCATAGTTTTAGCATTATGAGCGGAGGTTGAAATATGGGTCTTATCTTTTTTTTTATTTTCAAGAAACATTTTCAACCGGTGTGGTGGGTGATTACGGTTCCAAATGGCAGACAGCTCTTGACACTTCAGTTTGTTTGTTGATTCAGACGATTATCACTGGCTTCACTGCATAGCTTTATAAGATGCCTTGATACAAGGCACCAAATAATTCATAAACACTGTGCCAGGACATTTCCTATCTGTCAAATCGTTTTAGTTCATCCGCTAGTCCAGTTCCATTTCAGCTTAAGATCTAATCAACAGCGTCATTGTTGAAAGAGAAAGACATTCTTAACGATGCTAAATTAACAATTTTCAGAATGTATTTTCCACTAAAATATCCCCGATTTTATTTTAACATTTTTACTTCGGTGTTTGTTTTTATTTGTTGTTGTTGTTGACGGGAATGGTCTAAAATGGCAGTAAACTTCAGTTAGTTGAAGATGGCCATTATATTGGAAGAAGATATTGGAAGAAGAAAATCCAGACCTAAATAACGTAGACTGCTACACACTGTGTATATACATACCGATACTATCAATAGATATATTTCGTGAAAGAGATTTCTTAAAAATAAAATGCTATCAAGATATTCGACGAATGATTAAATTTGAATATGCGAAAAACGGAAGCACGTTACAAGCTGCACGTTAGACGATTAGACGCACGATGCACGATAGTCGATAGACGGACGCACGATAGACGATAAACGGATGCACGATAGACGTTCGACGGACGCACGATACACGCAAATTTTGTAACTTTACATGTTCACAGTACTGTAAATGTTTAAAGTACCATAGCGATATTAGTATAACATACAGAAAACCTTAAAAGCTTCGGATTATGGTATAAGATCTTACTTTTATCTTGTCACGTAAAAGGCTTTTCCTAAAGGAATTATAATCATTTACATATGTTAACCAAACAAATTAGCAATCAACCCCAAAAGCGAGGTTTAATTCGTCCAAACATTATAGTTGTTAATCAAATCAAAACAACATATTAGCTTTCATGCGGTCAAGTAAACCAGAACAATTTAAATTCGAATGAAGTATGTGAAAATATATCCGAACAAAAGACATATCCAAGAAACCTTTATGTCACGTCAATAAATATTGTTTTAATGCAAATGGAAGAAACTGGAAAATAAGCAATATCAGTCTAAAAGTAGTTGACTGAAGAATTGTTTTCTAATAAATTGTTTTACTCATTAATACCAGTTTAATTTATCTTTTAATGAAATTATAGATATTTAGTCTATATTTTTAAATTCTATTTAAAGTATATGTAACAGTACTTCTGTCTTCTATCTAGATCTCTTTATCTATATCTTTTTTATATTGATAACTCTTATTTTGTCATTATACGTACATTTACACGTGCAATATTCAAGCTTCTTTTTGAAACTAGCAATCACAAGCAATAATGTTTATTTCTTTTTAACGCAAAAGGCTTATCGTTCATCGATATATTAATAATTAGTTACTCATCCTAGCAATTGTGCGTTATAACATAGTTGAACATAACTGCACCTTTTCGTTTTTCAACTCCGAAAAAAACTTTGTAAAGCTTTGAATGTTTTATAAATTATTGTGATATCAACAATGGGCCAGGCGGCGTCGGCAGTAAGATGCACAAACAAAACTTTCAATTATAAGGCTTAATCAATTCAAGCCTGCAGTTTGTTTTCATATTTGCTGTATCTGGGGCTTTCGAAGTTACGTACAGATTGGTGGATGTAACTCTGAGAATGTATTTAAATGGTTTAATATAACATTTTGTATAGATATCAACATTTGGCCAGGCGGCGTCGGCAGTTTTATGAACTTACATTGCTGTCCATGAACAGGCTTTATCAATTTAAGCCTGCGTTGTTTTCATTTTTGCAGTATCTGTTGCTTTCGAAATTTCTATTTATCAATACATATTGATTGATGTAACTCTAAGAGTGTAATAGAGTTGGGGAGTATGAATAATTAACCGCATTACCTTAAGTGTCTCTTTGCGAATATCTGTCACGAGACCAACGCTTGTAGAGGATGTATTGCATGCAAATTAACATTAACATACACTATTAAGCTTATCAACATCATTGTTCTGGAGGATTTATACGCAACTATATAGTTTTTACTGTATTTATAACATTTTCAATCCATTATAATTATATACATGAATACAGAGATAAGGAGAGAACGTGACTTTCATACATATTTTGCACGCGATTCGTTGTTTTTTTTCTAATTATTGGTCCCATCGGAGTTTATTTGGCTTTGCAAATGTAGGATTTTACTTAAGCTAGGTTAAAAAATGTGAAATTATTTGGATTTTCGTAAATTATCAAGGATGTCATGAAAAAAAATCCATATTTTTTAAAAATTAGGCGTGTTTTACGATTTAAGAGAGTATAAAACATGACTTCAGAAACTCAGAAATAATTTCTCATTTTTGTATTTATTTGAGTACAGTTTTACACTATTGGGAAAATAGGCACGTAAAGTCATCATTTATTATTTCTCATAGTTTCGTGAGAAATGGTATAATTGTATTAATATCCAGAATCAAATACACAAGGGTTACTTTGTGATCTAGTTGTTAAAGCTTGACAATAGTTTATAAAACTGTATTCAAACCAGATTAAAAAATACACCTCAATTAGAGGTGCAGTTAAAAATTTTGTTGAGAAACATAATGCTAAAAATTTTCTTGAATTTTAAAACGGCGTTCTTTCCATAGTTAGCAGCGTTTGTGGAGTGTTGGAGTTTCTTAACTACCTTCATCGTTTTTCTTCGCTTAGGTTTAAGCGTGAGACAGGGGTCGAGGGAGATGTTATTTGATTTGCACACTGGAATTTAAATATTGAACTCGTTTTAAATTAAAGTGTTAAAAGGCTAACAATTCAGAAATCAAACCACAAAATAATACGCCTATATATTAAAGCAAATCTACAACCAAATTTGCTTACAAGTTGTTCAGAAAACAACTCATTTTGTTTTGCTCATCAGTGTCACGATAACTTTCAAGATGCCGATTGTTTCGAATTGAACAACCTTTAAAATCACTGCGAGACTTTAAAAATCACACAACCGTCTATGAGTTTCAAAGCTACAGACATATCAGCGTTAAAGCACAATGCATTGTAATATTCAAAACACGCTGAGATGTATAAGAAATCTTTGACATCGATTCTGGTCCATGAAGAACCCGGCATAAAAATTCCAACATTTTCGTGTTTCTTACCTCGACACTTCTTGTAATAAAAATGCAAGTTAACATTAAACGTGTTACAGCGTTAACATTAATAAAGCGCTTTCTTCGCATATTTTGTTCCGATTGATGTAAAAATGTTACTTTGTATATGTAAGTACTTGATAATTTTAATCAATGGAAATATGTCTATTAGAATTTGATACAATTTTAAAATTTTGGCATTTTATTGCTCAATCTATTTTAGTCACAAGCAAACATCATATCGTGTCACAAATGCTTTTGTCGGTAATTGCTCACTTGTACAAAATTCGCTCGCGTAGGCGTGAAAAACACCTGCCAGACGGAGATTCGATAAATTGCATGTTTATGTCCTTGTCAAATCATAATTGTTCGCTCAAGTGAATTTTTCCGTGAAATCGTATTTTGTTTGGAAGCGTTTTTTTTTTTCATAATGAATCAAACATACGGACGGGATAGCAAAATATTGCATGGTACAGTCTCATTTCGGAAAATTGCGATTCGTGGCAGAGTAAATAGATGTAATTTATTTATAAAAAAAACGAGGGGATGATGTCTTGAAACAATCAATGGCAGAATATTAAGTCACTACTGGTTTTAACCAGATTCCTTGATGCACATCGCATGACACACTCAAATATACTGTAAGTTGCCTTCTTTAATGCAACCCACCTTTTGCTCGACAATGTTACCTATTATGTTTAGTTTCATTCATAGTTTAACCTTCATTAACTCAAACTTAACTTAAATACCCGCCACAGTCGTGCAACTGTCGGGGTAAGGACAGTGACGGGTAAATACCGCAGCATACAGTGCGCTACAGAACATGCTGAGTAGAGCATGTCTTGAATTGACGATTAACTTTATACTACAAACCAAAGCTTAGAATTGGCGATAAAACTACCAAATCTTGGTTTTTGGCGATAAAAATGATTTTTGTTTGAAATTCCGATACCCCTGTTTCAAAAGATTTAGCTGGTGTACGTGCGAAGATTCCCATCAGTTCAAATTTTAACATCGTTAAAACCTCTAGAAAAGTGTAACAGCGAAATAGTTACCGTAAAATGTTTCACATTGGTAATCACTATAAAACATTAAATATTAAAACAAAAATCAGCATTAATATTATTTTTTATAGAGATTTATGCCATGAAAAGCTGGTACTTTGAATTGACATAAAAAAACATGCTCTCTCTACCTCTCTTCTTTTTCGCTGCGTGGGTAGGCTGTGTTTTGTGAGTGTGGCGATTCCTGATATGCATATTTCACTTTTTTTTACTGTAGTACGTACATGTATTTGCTTTATTAAGCGAGTTTGTATTGTCAGCATGTCTTTGCACATGTTGCTATTTGTTTTCCACAAATTTGAAGAAAAAAACATTGTTACTAAAATGGTCGTGACGAACTTCCATGACAAATCCTCATGATACGAAATTTCAAAATATGAATAGAAATTTGGTCTCATTCATTTTCAGAAATGAAGTAATGCAGCTTGTTTATGGGTATCTTTGACAGTGCATTAAATTGAAAATCATTTGTGGCAATTTTGTTAATTTCTTTACCAGTTTGAATGAGTAGTCAAAATTGAGATGTTAACTTTTTACGATGTTCAAAGAGATTGAAACAAAAATAAGTGGATAAAGTGTTTCTTCTAGAGTTATGGTCTTTTTAGATAATGTTATTTAAATTTGATTTGTGGTTTTACCATATGGTATTTAAATAATATTGCATCTACCTGGGAGAGAACCCGCACCGTCACGGCGACATCGCCTAGCCCTGGATTTCCGACAACGCAATCAATTGTGCTAACCGTTACACGGGAAACCCCCCCCCCCCCCAAAAAAAATGTTGATCGGATAGCCCTGATATACGTAACCATCACTTCATGACGAAAACGTTTTTTTTTTTCTGATAACAGTACTGACTATATCGAAGGTTGCACGCAAGATTGTCGTAACTACATTGAAATAAAGAATGAGTTACGACAGTCTTGCATGCAACCCTCGATATGTACGGGGAGACTTTTTACGACCGCCACACTGCAAAAATAGCGCTGTTGTGAATTTCTATCGCTATTGTGATATTGCCTCTACCTGTGAGCGAACGCGCATCGTCCTAATGTTCTATAGGGTAGCTTATACATATCTTCGTCAGTGCTCTTATCATTAATAAAGTCATCTGAAGGCCGTTGAGCAAGGTATTTAATTTTGTGGAAATATTTAGTTGTTCTCAAACCGGGGCTATGCGGCGTGAACAGTTACATGCATTCTGGCTTTCCATACACGTCCTCCTTGATTAAAACCAGTACTGGCATCTTTTGTTAACTCATTTTAATCGGATATTTAGATACAACTGGAGAAATCGGTACGCTGGCTGTCTCCAAAAGCAATTTTTATATAAAAAGTTCTTTCAGCAAATATAACACACTATTAATTTTTCATAGTGTCTCAGATGTTAGAAATCCGCCGGGACAAACAAATGGAACCTGTAATAACTTTTAACTGTCTGTACTTGTCGAGAGAAAGACATCATACTCTGCAACTTGGAAATCTTTGGCGCAGATATGTTGGAAAAGAATACATCCCAGACAGATTTATTTATTAAACTCTGTGTACTTGAGATTAACAATGCGAAAATAACTACAAATGACAGTTGCATTTCTATTTTATTCTAATCGTACTTTTCTTATTTTCCGTTATGCGGCTAGATTGCACTTTAGCGGGCGCAGGTCGGCCATTTTGTTGTTTACAATGTCAGCCATTTTGAATCTCCTGTCAAAAAGCCTAGCGGCGTTTGAGCGATAAAAAGCAGGGGTGTGGGGGCGGCAGCCCCCATAAAAAATAATGACTAGACACAGTCACGTGAATATTCGCGGACATTAGCGCCCGCTAAAGTGCAGTACTCCCTCGTTTTTTCGTTATTTCGCCGCGAAAACGCCACGCGAAAAGACGAAATAACGAAAAATAAAGCCACGCGAAAAGACGAAATAACGAAAAAACGCCACGCGAAAAGACGAAATAACGAAAGAACGCCACGCGAAATAACGAAAAAACGGTATTATTGCGCAAAATAACGAAAAGTCGCCTTGCAAAAAAAACAAAAACGCCAATTTATATGGTGGCTGATTTATGCCATTTCATTTTTTCGTTATTTCGCCGCGAAATAACGCCAAGCGAAAAGACGAAATAAAAAAAAACGCCACGCGAAAAGACGAAATAATGAAAAAACGCCACGCGAAAAGAAAGACGAAATAACGAAAGAACGCCACGCGAAATAACGAGAAAACGCTATTTTTGCGCGAAATAACGAAAAGTCGCCATGCAAAAAACCGCCAAATTTAACTGTACAAAATAGCGTTCTTTCTAGCTTCGCCTGGCGTTTTTTCGTTCTTTCGCGTGGCGTCTTTTCGTCATTTCGCTTGGCGTCTTTTCTCTCGGCGTTATTTCGCCTGGCGTCTTTTCGTTATTTCGCTTGGCGTTTTTCGTTATTTCATCTTTTCGCGTGGCGTTTTTTCGTTATTTCGTCCTTTCGCGTGGCGTCTTTTCGCTTGGCGTTTTTTCGTTATTTCGTATTTTTCGCGTGGCGTTTTTTCGTTATTTCGTCTTTTCGCATGGCGTCTTTTCGTTATTTCGATTGGCGTCTTTTCGCTCGGCGTGTTTTCGTCATTTCGCGTGGCGTTATTTCGCTTGGCGTCTTTTCGCTCGGCATGCATGTTTCTGTTGCAGACTCAAATGCTATGCACAAGAACCGTAACTCTACCAATTTTTTTTAGTTATTGCCATTTGGTTTATTTTACAGTGCATTTCTTGTGCAAAGCGTAACTTTGTCTCAGGTTCAAGTGACTCCAAACTTGGTATGCATATTTCTTGCAATGACTCGAAGTGCATTGCACAAGAATCGTAACTCTACCTTGTTCGGAATCCGTTTTTGAATTAATTTTCTTAGATTTTTATAAAGCATGTCTTGTAAGGAGCTTAACAATGTCACAATATGTTCAAGTGACTCCAAACTTGGTATGCATGTTTCATAAAAGCAGTGTAAGGTATGCTTTGCGACAATATTGCTCATATTTTGTCCCATTAATGTCGTTAAATAATTCCCCTTTTATTGACTTTATGGAACATTTCTTGTTATTCTTTTAAATTATTCCCCTTGATTGTTTTTAGTGTCTTTCTTGCCAAGGGCATAACTTGTTGTGCATGTTTCTTGCAATCAGACAATTAAAAGGTTATTTTATATGTGAATTTTGTGCAAATACATTGCTAATAACTGTACAACAAAAAACTAATTAACATTTTTATGTCGACTAACAAAAATTTCGACACATCCGACTCGCGGAGCTCTAGTTTATTTTATTTGTTTATCAACTCAAACCAACAAATGTTTTTATTGTTGGGATTGGGTGGGAATTCCGGCCCCTATCCATCACACCCCACCTGTATTTCTTTTTTTTTTACTTTTATTTCTCCAAACTCGCACAAATCAAAACTTTTTGGTGGTGTTGGTTGGGAAAAATTATTGGTACCGCCTCTGCCCTTCCATCTTTATCCCCCGTCGCGTAGCGGGTGTGGGGTATAGGAATGGTCTTCGTCTGTCCGTCTGTCTGTCCGTCCCTCCTTCCGTCCGTGAATAATTGTTTTACTCATATGTCCAGCTTCACTGTTGCTACACTTTGCGCATGTCAACCGGAAGGCGAAAAGACGAAAAGACGCCAATCGAAATAACGAAATAACGCCGAGCGAAAAGACGCCAATCGAAATAACGAAAAGACGCCACGCGAAAAGACGAAATAACGAAAAGACGCCACGCGAAAAGACGAAATAATGAAAAACGCCAAGCGAATTAACAAAAAGACGCCACGCGAAAATACGAAATAACGAAAAGACCCCACGCGAAAAGACGAAATAACGAAAAAACGCCACGCGAAAATACGAAATAACGAAAAAACGCCACGCGAAATAACGAAAAGACGCCACGCGAAATAACGAAAAAACGCCACGCGAAAAGACGAAATTACGAAAAAACGCCAAGCGAAAAGACGAAATAACGAACAAAAGCCAAGCGAAATAACGAAAACACGCCAAGCGAAAGAACGAAAAAACGCCAGGCGAAGCTAGAAAAAACGCTATTTTGACCAGTTAAATTGGCGTTTTTTTTTTTTGCACGGCGACTTTTCGTTATTTCGCGCAACAATAGCGTTTTTTCGTTATTTCGTGTGGCGTTCTTTCGTTATTTCGTCTTTTCGCGTGGCGTTTTTTCGTTATTTCGTCTTTTCGCTTGGCGTTATTTCGCGGCGAAATAACGAAAAAACGAAATGGCATAATAAATCAGCCACCATATGGCAGGGATAATAACAATATAATCAATTTAAACCGTACTCTTTAATAAAACGTTTCGGCCATTGGCCTTCTTCAGTTGCAAGTGCTACAACAAATCTAAATTTTCATTCTTTCATATTATTCATACAGGAAGTAATAATGTTTATTTGACGTCCTTGACGTCATCATCGACGTCTGACGTCGCGCTTATCCCACAGTCATTTTGGCGCCAAATAACTGTTAACTAATTTTCTTACACTAATGTTATGAAATTTTAGTTTGTTTAAGAATTGAATCGATAGTTGATGGTTTCCATTTGGGTATGGAAAACAGTTGGGTTGTTTAAAGTGTGTGAAGCCCGAAGGGCTTCATGCGTACTTTAAACAACCCAACTGTTTTTCATACCCAAATGGAAACCATTAAATATTGATTCAATCCTTATATTTACACTCATTAATAATCGTATTAATACAAAAATAACTAGAAGAATTCGTAATATTACGGCTTTTTCGAATGGCCGTTGGAACAGCTACGTTGACAACAAAGTGAATGACGGCATGCTTTTTCGCAGCAATTCGTGGCAAAACGTGCGTGCAAGGCGACGTCACACGTCAAAGCATCGTGCAACGTCCAATAAATTGTGAACGGCTCTACTGTAGCCACGCCTTTTAAATAATACGTCACACTGTTTACGATCAGAACTTATGATTCCTTAGATGAATAAGACTTCATCGTAGAGGATGAAGTTGAAATGTAAATATATAGTAATGATTATTACAGTTGATAATAATTATGATGATGATAAAGATGATAATGATCATGGTGATGATGATGTTCATATCTTGCCTATGATGATGATGATGATTAAGATGATAGTGGTGTTGGTGATGATGGAGGAGCTGGCTCTGATGGTGATGATGATGACGATCCTGATGATGATGATGGTGGTGGCGGATGTCGTAGTGGTGGGTATGATGATGACGATGATGATTAACATGATGATGATTATGATGGTGATGGTTGGGGTGGTGATAATGATTACAGAGATAATAATGATGATGGTGATGATGATATAGATGGTGGCACTGATGATGATGATGTTGTAGCGGTGGTGATGATGATGGAGATGGTGGCACTGATGACGATGATGTTGTGGTGGTGGTGATGATGATGGGGTCTGATGATGACGATGGTAGTGAGGTGGCAGTTGAAAGTATGGTGATGATGATCATGATGATATTAATTAGGATGATGATAATCATCATCATCATCATCATGGTAGTGGTGGCTGTGGTAATGATAATGATGGTGGCAATTGTAGTGGCAGTGATGATGATGATGATGATGGTGATGATGATGCTGCTGCTGCTGCTGCTGATGATGATGATGATGATGAACACAAAAATGGAGATAATTTGACAATTGTGATGTTAACAGATATCCCTACCGAAAATTTATATATAAAAAAGATTAATTATTATCATAAACTAAAAAGTTAATTATATCTGCTTAAAAATTAAAATAAATCTGTCATAAGTAATGTATTAATATAATTTCGCCCAGAGAATGTTCATGTCAGTCTTTTTATTCAATCAATTTGGTACTTCTGTCTGTAGTTGTTGGATCCATGTGTACTTCTCTTAGCTTCCTGTAATACTTCGAGGTGTCTTAATTAACTCTAGGATTACTAAGCCCAGGTTGTTGGATGAATGGTTTGTAGTGGTGAAGTGCCGTGCCACTGCTGTATTATCGTTGTAATCTGATGTCTGCATCATGTTATTTGAACCTTTCCAGAATAGACCTCCTAGTCTCGCCTACATAAACAAGTCCATATATTAGATTGGTAGAACTGCAATGGGCAGTTGGGCATGGTGGACTCATTCCTTTATCTTGAAATATATCATTGCCTTTTCTAACTGCATCGCATACCTTACAAGCATGGGTACATTGAATTCCTGATGTTCTCTCTTTCATTAATCTGTTTAGTTTCCCATGTATTAGGATGTCGCATATATTTGTGTCTTTTCTGTAGGCTACTAAAGGTGGTTGTATAAAAATTTGTCTCATTCTTGTTTTGTGAAGTGTTGTCATATGTTTCTGGACTATTGTGTGGATATTTGGAAGTTGTTTCTTAAATGTCATTACCAGTGGTGCTCTGCTGTTCTGTTGTTTAGTTTTCTGTTTATAGCTTAAGAGGTCTTTCCTGTCCTTTTTATCTATCTTCTGTAGCTGACTCTCAATTTATTCTTTTATTTTTAAGATTCCATTTTTCTCTTTGTTTTTACCTAATGTTTACTCTACAAATAGAATGTAAATTGACGTCGCATTACAAAGTCTAATATGTATCAAACAAAAGTTGCCATTGAACAAGCTTCTAGACTGAACACGATTACTTTAAAATTGCTAGTTCTTCTGCACTCTTAGAAGCCTATTTTTACTGACTTTAAATAACGTAAGTCCTATTGATTACTAATTTTAAGGAAGCTGAACCATCCTAGACAGGACATCATAGATGTTACACTGATTATATAGCATGTTAAGCCAATATGTTAACACAAATCACATTATCTTTTATTCAGACTCATTGAAAACTTGTGTTCTATGGCTTTCAAAGTTCCCGTTTAATCTATTTCAATATCACGGTAGCGTTGTTTGTGCCGTGAGGCGGCTGTAAAAAGTCTTCCCGTACATTCAATCAGTGCTGTTTTTAATTACGTCCTTTGAAGGTCGTTGAGCACGATACTTACGTACTATGTCAATTTCCCAGCCAATATAGATTTGGATATTGTTCAATCAACCCCAAGGATATACAGTTCTGAAAATCATGAAATTGACAATCGGATCGGAAGCGGACAGCAAACCGATCCCGTTAGGAGCGCAATTGAAGCGCAATCGAATTGGAACCGAAACGAATCGCTGTGAGCGTTCGGATCGCTTGGAGTGAAAAGACCGGAGCGTTTTGACCGGATCGGAATCGCTTTGGGCGTTTGGATCGCATATTCTTATTAAGTCTTTCAAAACGTCAATATTTCAGCGTACATTTATGCTAAAAATTGTTTAGCTCTTCAATGGTATAACCGTCGATGAACCTATAGTCGTCGGTGTCTTAAAGTCGTCATTTTTAATTTGGGATCATTCTTTCTCGATTACGTAGCCAAAAAGAAGCAATGCTGGAATTATTTGAAAGATAATTCACTGCGTTCAAACGAAAATAAATTATTTATCCCATATTCAAGTAATTCATAGGTAGGAAAAGAAATAAAAAACACCAAGTACAATAGGAATGGTCGTATTGCATTGCTATATACTATATTTCAACGACAACATTTCATTAACGTCTATTAGCCCATCTTTCCTGCATCCTCGTCTTGGTTCGTGTCAAGCCGCACGACCGGAATCCTCGAGCCTGCTGCAATGAATGTCTATTATCATGCAGAACCTACTTGAATAGAAAAATAACATCATCTTATACATATGCAAAAGAAAAACAGCCAGTATTGTTTGCTAATAATCTGCGCCTAAAGTTAAAATAATGAAACAGAAAACGCCAAAATTTAACTAAATGTCTTTGTGTAGATTCCTATCATCTTATTCAACTTTTTACATTCGACTTAACTCGCTTACATTAAGAACAATTAAAGTCAGACAATCCAGCGCCAAGTGGCACTCACTTTCAAGCCAGTCAGCTAGTCTTCCACAAAATCAACTTCATTCCATCACAGCGCCAATCGGCACTTCAATTTTACGCCACGTGGCGAGGTTCGTTCCCAGGAGGGGCAATATCTGATAATCAAACTAAACACTACCAATGCAGCGCCAAACGGCCCTCACTTTCAAGCCAGTCGGCTAGTCTTTCACAAAACAATTCCATTCCAACACAGCGCCAATCGGCACTACAGCGCCAATCGGCACTTCAATTTTACGCTCGTGGCGAGGTTCGTTCCCAGGAGGGGCAATATCTGATAATCAAACTAAACACTACCAATGCAGCGCCAAATGGCATTCACTTTCAAGCCAATTGGCTAGTCTTTCACAAAACAATAAAATTCCAACACAGCGCCAATCGGCACTACAGCGCCACTCAGCGCTTCAATTTTACGCCACGTGGCGAGGTTCGCTCCCAGGAGGGGCAATATCATCTGATAATCAAACTGAACACAACCAAAGCTTCACCAAATGACATTCACTTTCAAGCCATTCGGCTAGTCTTCAAAAAACTATTCCATAACACAGCGCCAATCGGTACTACAGCGCCAATCGGCACTTCAATTTCACGCCACATGGCGAGTTATCACTCAAATGCTACATTCTCCGCTAAGAAGTTTTCTTCGTCCTTATCGTTTTAATCGTAGAAAATATATCCAATTCCACTTGTAAATCGTGTCAAATTATTCTTCCAATAACTACTGATCTTAATCAAGATAAAATTTAAATTATACAATTTATAATTTTCACGGTAACTTAAAATCAAGACGCATTTAAGCAAACGCAATGAAATATGCTGAAATGTTAGTCAAGTTGCTTTTCTTGTTTCGAACAAATGCCATTCTTGGCAAGTGACACTTAAATTTTAGACTAAGTGGCGATTTCGGAATTCGTTATACACCATCATGAGAATCGAACCAAACACATCCACGCTAATACAGCGCCAAGTGGAAACGTAATATTGATGCAAATGAATATAATTAAACGCCAAGTGCGCATAAAATTTTACTCCAGTAGCGAGATTAAGGCCACATCAGCCTCTAATGAAAACAAAATACATCCGGTTCAATGCAATGTTATGTTAAACTACTGATTTAGTAAAGTGATTGTTTTGTCTAAACAAACACAATCGGATATATCGCACACTTTCGCCAAGAGGCGATTGATCAGAATCGAAGCAAACATACCCAAACACAAAATAACAGAACTCACAATCTAACTTTCAGCCAAGTGGCTTGTTCACATAAAATTGTAGAAAATGTTCTCAGTCCAATGCAGCTTCTGATAAGCGTTTGATATATACGTCAAAAATTACGAACCATTCTAATTGCGAAAAGAATCATTTGAAATTTATCTTTCATAACTTCTAAATGACTTTTAATGCAAACTACCAAATCTTGATAACAATCGTAGAAACAAAATGAGACAAATAAGGTAATTAAGCTGCCACCTATCAACTAAAAGTGTACAAAAGTGTTAACGGAGTTCTAACCGTCTTCGCAAATGGTGAAATCAAACACATAAAATGAGGGTGGGTGGGACGGGACATTAGAAATATTTAATATGTCTGTACAATAGCAATGCGACGACTCGAATGAATTTTATCCAAGGTTTACACCATATATAATGACACTGCACAAGAATTTCGTGAATCCTCACAACCAATAACCTTGAAGCATATATGAGATGAATTACATAGAAACGTGGATAAATACATATATATTCGAGCTAATCCGTTTCACCGGGCGACGACAGGGAGCCAGTTTTATATCAGTTGGGCGAATGATCACTCTGGGTATCTTAGACGCTTATTATTTTATGCAAACACATAGTTAACCTGTTGAATAACTCTCCTTGTGAGATTACCCTCCCTTAGATCACAAATTTCATCCATATACTAGTTATTTCAATTTGCAAAATGTGACGACTCTAGGTCCCATGTGACGACTTAATGTCCCTTACTTTTACTTTGCCAATCACTGTTCCAAGGTGGTTCTCTTTCATCGTTAATTGGTTGTGGTGTCTAATTTGAAATTGATTCTCTTATAAATTCTTTTCCTCTGTACTCTTTGGCTGCGTGGGGAGGCTGTTTATTTCTGGTTGTGGCTATTCCTGATAATTATTATGCATATTTCATTTTTATATCATGTTGAGAATTAATGCAAAAGTCACATTTAAAAAGAATAATTGACATACATAGGATCCCGATAAATGGCTTAATTATCATCGCGTAACTTTAATGTTTAAAATTAATAATAAAAAACCACATCTCTGGCCTGAAGATGTGAGTAAGATCCGACATATTTTCGGCCATTTTTCCGCTAAGTATACGTCCGAGCTAAAGGACCAGCAGAGCAGTTTTCAAGAACTGTGCTTATGCAAGGTGTGGGTTCCTAACTACCGTATTTTGTCTAAGTCTTCGGACCCTTTTTATGTGCGGACACAAATTTATTTTCCAGAATAATTGTTTTCAGCCTCTAAAAAATGGGACATTTAAATTAAATTTTAATAACACATAGACTAATACGAACGACGTAAAAATCTTACCATGTACTTGCATTTAAGATGTTAAAGTCCGATGTTACAATGTTTATAACGAGTGAGAAATGATATGAATGACGTATATTTTTAATAATGCGAATACTTGCCCCTAATTTCCGAGAATTGTTACATGTATGTTGACTAAAATCATCCAATTTGCTATGTACACCTGTTTATTGAACGTTTTCTGGACGAATGATGGGTCATAATATATTATTACTATGTAACTATTACTTGATTATCTTTACTACAGTACAATTAGGCCGGCTGAAGGGGAATTTAGGCCAGGCTTTAAATAGAGGTTTATAGCGAATGCTGAGAACCATGTGGCCCGGCTTTATATATAAATCGTTGAGTAATGAACGGGAACCATGTTGTTTGTACGTTAAGTTCAAGGTCAAGCTATTTATAATTGAGTATATGTATATAAAGATTATATAAATAGATCGATGAGTCGGTGTTATCTTTTAATTATGCGAATTGAAAGTTTATTGTTGTAAGCAGTTATAGAAAGAGTGTACATGTAGTAAGAGACATTGTTCAGATAGTTATTCTTGGATGATATTGAAGTTTGTGTTCTGTTTACGAATATTGGCAATCCTATGACTTGATTTTTGGCGCGTGAATGTGACCTATAAATGATGGTTCTTTGTTTACAAATGTTTCTGAAGTTGAAATTAACGGTTCTAGTTGGTTTCTGTTTAACAAGAAGTCGATTTCGTGTCTATAAAGTAAATAATGATTGTATAACCATTTTTGTAGGTCTTTTTCTGTTGTTCAGAATAACTGTGACTCATCCCCATCCCAGCCCCCAGCCCCCCCCCCCCTCCCCCCCCCTTGGTTTACGGGATCAAGATTCTGAATATAGAAAGTTACTATAGATTTTTCATCCTGAAAGTACCAAAGGAATTGCCATGTACGTGGTAGGACAATTTTGAAAGATACTCTTGAATTTAAATAGAGCAAAATCATTGTAATGTGGTTAGTGCTATTATAATCAGATAATGTTTAACTTCAAGGTAACTCCTTCATGAAAATTAAATATTGGCGTAACTGTCCACAAAGAGCAAGGTCTAACATTATCTTCAGCTGCTGTTGATATCAGGAAAACGATATAACAAGACGGAATGGCTTACATAGCTCTCAGTAGAATATCTACTCAAGAAAATCTACAATGACAATAATGAAAAATCTGTTACATTTATGAAGTTTTGAGTGCTCTTAACGATCCACTACACTCCTCCTTGTCCGACCATCGATTTAAAAAGAAAAGTATCAAAGTAAACAAAATTAACATTCATTTGTACAAAAATGTTGCAAAGAGGAGTGTAGTAAATCCTTAAATGTGAGTAATTATTTTGTATCCTTAATTGAATACATATCAACACATATTGTTCTGTAAATTCTTCATCATAATTCATGTTACTACAGCA